>VWYO01013824.1:100078-128709 GCA_013400275.1 Rhadina sibilatrix | reverse complement strand
TTTTTTTTTTTTTTAGAAAATCACAGTATGTCTAAGCAGAAAAAAGGTGCTCATCCTATATTTAGGACTAATATTAACCTATCTATTCCTAATATCATCATGACACCCTCTTTGGATGAGGTACAGCAGACACTTAATAAAGCTGTAGATTGTATTGTGAAAGTAATGAAAGGAGTTCAACAGTGGAGTAAGGAGAGAATGTCCCAGGTCGGTATCTTTAACAGCTTTACTTACAGCTAATGGTGCAGAACTGTTGTAAATAAAAAATAAATGTTATTTTCTCTTCAGAGGAAAGTGTTGGAGAGAAAAGTTGTTCTGTTGCAGTGTGGGAGCAGAGACAGCAGTTCTGATGATGGAATGAAAGAGACTGGAAAGAAAAACATCCATGGTAATGATAAACTCTGACATCACTAAATTTGAATGTTAGGTAAATGTGATTTATACAGAATGTATTGGAAGGTATTTATTACAAAATACATCAAAACCAGTAGACTTCATGGATTTTAAACAACCTCATAGGTTTTAAATTGCCTCAGAGAAAAAAATCTCTCTCTCAATAGAAACCAAGTTTGCCACTTGTCATTCTGTAGATTTGGGTAAGGGGATTTTTTTTTGTGTTTCTTAAAGTTTTACTTCTTTGGGTTATAGCATACATATTGGTTACAATTGTAGTCACTTTTGCTAGAGAATAATGTTTCATGATTTGCCAGTGTGGTTTGTAATTTGGCGTGTTCAAGTGGCATCTTAGAACTTGTTCTTACCCTTTAAGAAGGGTAAGTTGAACTTTCACAGTACCTGGTATTGAATGAAAATGTAAATTGCAGTATTGGTGTAGAAAGAATTGTGGAAAAAATTGAATAGACTAGAACTTCTAAAAGGATTTTCATTATTCTGTTGTGTCATCAGACATTAAGTTATTGAAGTCATTAGATCAAGGAAATTTAAGATGGTATCTTTGATTTGGTTTCTTTTCTCTGAAATGGTTTAAAATCAAGCCAAATTAATTGTCCTACCTGAGATACTTAAAAAATACTTTTGAGTCTTTTTAGGTTAGTTGTCTCTTATGCACCTAGAAACTGGGACAATAATACTTGAACTGGTTAAGAAATTAAGTTAGTCTTTCAAAACTAAAAATTTTGCTTGCAAGAAATGAGATAAAAAAGGATGATAAAGTCAAACTTACGGATATTTGCTAACTGGATGGACTTTTTTAAACCTTTATTCCTTTTCTGGGGACTGATTATGGTCATCTTCTCAGAGTTAATGTTAGCTTATATTTCAAATTGTTAATTATGAGGTATTTAAGAAAATAAAAATGCTTAGCAAAGGCTGATATATAAATAAATCACTTAGGTGAAGCATATAAAATAAACCATGTGGAGCAGGGAGAGAAGAGGAAAGATTCCATTTGAAGGATTGGAGTGGAATTCATTCCAAATTTTGCAGGGTACCTAGATGAAGCAATTTAATAAAATGGAGATACTTAGTAATTTATGTTGGCCTCCTTGACTTCTAGTTGCCTTTAAGAACACATAACTTTAAAATGCATGTTTATTGAAAGAATATGTCATTCGATTTTGTCTATAGGAATTTACTTCTCCTAACCACTATGTCTGTCCTAAGCCTGCTTTTATATTTGATTCCTCTTCCACAGATAGTGTATCAGATGCAGCATCACTCAGTTCATCTGATCCAATGCAAAGCCAGAACTACTTCAAGAATGTTTCAGAGAGCAAAGAAATTATTAAATTAGTATCTTTACTCAGCAGTGCCATCAATTCTACAAAAGGAGTAAGACAATTGAGATGTTAATTTAGTATCACTATCTGAGGGACATTAATGTGTTACTTTTAATATCCTTGGGTAATAAGGGTAGGCATTTAAAGCTGTGATTAAATGTAATAATGAAAACGTTTAGCATAGTGGATGGAAAACATGTGGTTGAAAATTTGCAAGTATGCTTTAAAAGTATAACATGGATTAAGTGTACTCTGTTCCAAGATTTGAGAGTTTGAATATTGCATAAATTAAAACATCATAAAAAACTCTAGGCATAGTTGTGTTGTGTGTAACTAATGAAGCCATCATGATTTCTGCCACAATATGAAGAGGTTATGAGGGTTTTTAGAAGAAAACTGGCTGTCAGATTGGCATTTCTAAAGAGCCACATAGGATTTACTAGTGTAGGTTAGGATTTGTCTTAAAGAATATGCATAGCTTCTTTGCTTTGTTCTTATTCTGTGCACTCTTTAGTGAACTGTATTTCTTTAGGAAGCTCTGCATCAGTTTCTTCTGGATCTGGTCCAATCTTTTAAGAGTCTTGCCATGTGAAACTCTTTGACTCAAAGCCTTGTAACTTCAGTGGTACTAAAGCATAACTACCAGGCTGGTGCTGAGTAGTTGATAATGGTGGATAGCTATCATGGTATTTTGATATTGGGTATTTTGTAATATTCTAAACTTTTATCATTTAACCAGCTTTAAATACCTGCATGTATTATATTTATAGTAAGCCACAATATGGATTATCTGTCGTAGCTGTCATCTCTCATTTACTTGTTTAATTAGAAGCAGAAGAAGAAGTTTAACTTAAACTTCTCACATTTTTCTGAACTCCTGAGAATCAAAAAGAAAAGTGTGTTCTCTTGCACACTCATTAAGTGATATTCAAATCAAAGAGACCTGAATTGAGTGTAGAAATTAATGATTAAAAAAAAAAAAAATCGTCTCATAGCTTCATTATTTCAGGATGAATTTTTCTTGTTATGTTGGGCCCCGGAGCTCAGGTTTCAATTTCTAGCCCAAAAAAGTGACCAGGAAAGACAAGTGTAGTGTATCCTAGTTTTAAACTTTACTTCCCACTGATTCTAATGATTTTATTGACTGAAGATTTACTTAATTGGCAGATGTTTAAACTAATCTGACAAACTGGATGTGATTAACATAGAGTTTTTGGCACGATGTGTGATCAGTAATGGAACTTGCTTTGGCATAAGTTTAGTTTAGTAAGGTCATTCAACCTGCTCCACAATGGAGTTTGTAGTGTACTCTGTTGAGCAGCTGCTAAGAAATTATATGTATGCTATATATGTGATGCTGAGAATCTTTCTTTGAACTTGTAAATGTCTTTCAGGAAATTCTTACAGCTTTGGAGAGTTTTAGTTGTTACCACCATATATGGCAGAGGGACAAGGAGGAAACCATTGATAAATTAATGGTGGGAAACCCGTTACTCTCTGAATTTGAATCTGAAATTCTGCATTTCCAAGACCTGGACCTGAAAATCAATTCTGAGCCTGAATACATCTGTGTGGGAGCTATTGCACTGTACACTGGTAGAGTACAACTTCTCTCCAGAGACATGTACTTTCTGACTCCAGTAGGAAGGAGAGATGTGACAGCTTTGGATGGGTGAACTAGATTAAAATGGAAAGGAGGAAGGGAGAGAGAAGGGCTGTTTACTGTTTTGGCTATAAATGCATGCAAAAAACCACCAACACAAGAATATCTATGAGGCTCAGCTGGAGTTTATTACCTCACCTGGATACTGCTGCTCACTTACGGGGTGGATGGTAGATGTTTGCCCATCCTTCTGTCACTGGTTCCCAGGGGTACATATTTCACAGGAGTAAGATGATAAGTTTATGTTACTTTTCTCCTTGCCTGACTGCACACAGTGACACAGCTGACTGCCCTTCTATCTAACAATTCCACTGACGCTGTGATCAAATTTGTTTCTTCAGCTTTCATAATCAGACTCCTAATTTCCTCCCCGCATTTTTTTAAAGATTAATTTTTAAAAGATTTTAGACTTAGATGAGAATATTAAACAATTCATTAGTGATGTATAGGACAGAAGTTTGTATAATGTAAATGAACAAGATGACAAGTATGGAGTCCAGCTTCATCTTCCAGTAGTTACGTCCTAAAAATAGCTATGATATCTATTAATTGTTCAACATTTTTAAATTATCTTTCCAGTAGAAAAGATGATAAATTCTGAGGAGAATAGGAGCAAATCAATATAATAAAAAAGATTAAAAGTGCATGTTTAAAAATATCGATGATATATCTATTAATTCTTCAATATTTTCAGCTGATCTGAAGCTAGCACTGAGATCAGAAACCAAAGCCTGGATGACTTTGCTGGGGTGTCATTGCAATAAGAAGTACAGAACACAGATGGAAGCAATTTTGACTTTTATAGAGGAAACTGGCAAGAAATTAAATCGCAGCATCACGGACCTGGATGATATCAGAATAGCAATGTCAGCTTTAAAAGAGATCAGAGAACTACAGATCTCTATTGACTCTCAAATTGGCCCCATTGAGGTAGCTCATGTATGGTGGTACTGTTTCAAGAGAGTAGTTATTTTCTGGGTTAAAGCTTTATAGTGAACTTTGAAAATGTATGCTTTAGTATGTGTTGAATGTTGAGTGATCGGCCTGTTGTATTCCTGTAAACTTTTTTGTGTGAAATTCTGATTTGAGCAAATGTAAACTTGCTGAAGTGAGAGATGGTTTAGTGAACAGTGCAGAAATTGAGTGATATAGGTAAGAGGAAGATGAGAATACAATTATTTAATGCAAGTCTGTATGAAAAGGAATGAGATTCCTAATTTTTTTTTAGCTAAGTGTAAAGAGGAGTAAAAAGCTAATATTAAGCAGATTATATGCGATTGATTGCTTTTATCAGCTATATAGGTTAAAATAAACAAAAGCAATGGACTTTCTTAAATAAGTTAATGTGATAGAATGTGTTTACTGAACGTCTGACAAATGGCAGACTTTAAAAACAGATGGTAACTGTTTCTCTGCATTCCTGAACAGAGTATTTATTTAAAAATGCTTTAATATGGCAAAATGCACCATTGATTTTTCAGTAGAATTCTTTTTTTCTAAGACATGTTCATGATTCCTGATGCCCATAATTTCATTATAAACTTCCAATTGTGCAAGCAGGAGCCTTGAGTCTCTAGGCACAAGTAGTGATGCTTCAGGTTTTTGAAAGGGAGGTTGGCATATTTTCCACATGGTGTTGTAGTAGGCACTGCAATTTGGCTACAATTTGATCAAAATGGAAAATAGGAATGGAAATAATTCCACTTCATACAAAAATTTTCAAATGAATGTTATGCTATTATTTTCAAAATAAGTTATGCCACAGGTTCATTGCTACCCTACCCTGTGCTAATTTATGAAAAATAAATTTCAGTTGTGTTTTAGTGAAAACTCGCTAGGGGTTTTCAGTATGTGGGCTGTTCATATGTTGGTGGTGCAAGCAGAAATCAATGCTCTGAGAAAAAAAAAATCAGATATTTCTTCCAGTTTGGTATTGGTTTGCCAGATTTTGATAATGGCTATGCAAGAAGAACAGATTTTCTTTTTCTAACAAATCATTCTCCATTCTTAAAATTTTAAAATGTTAGCATACATATATGTTTACAAGTTAACTCAAGTTACCATTTTATGTATCTTGATCCAAACTTCTGGCAGGAATCCTATGCTATGTTGAACAAATATGATCTATTTGTTGCCAAGGAAGAGACAGAGAAGGTGGACACCTTGCACTACACTTGGGAAAAACTGTTAATCCGTGCAAATGAAGTGCAGAATGAGCTCGTTGCTTTGCAGCCAAACTTCAGAGGAGAGCTTATTAGTGCTGTGAAGACTTTTACTGAAGACTGTGCACACTTCTATACAGATTATGATCAGGCAAATGTTTCTATTTTATTGCATTAGAGAAATTTTTCAGGAGCAGTGGGAGCATGGAAAGGTTTTTGGATTTGACTAATTAATGGGATGGGTGTCTATTGTTGAATAGGTTTATTCTTGTTAAGATGATGAGTTTCAGTGCAGGGCAGGTTTGGTTAATGTTTTGTGTGTGACTGAGGTAGAGTAAAACTGATAACCAGTTCTTAGAAATGAAGATAATTAATTGAGATATTTAAGGTTTTTGAAAAACACCTAGTTACCATGAGCAAATGTGAAGACTAGGATTAATGACACATTATGTTAGCTGGAAGAGTTTTCTGATGCTGGATATATGTACAAGTGACTGAAGCTCTCACGTTCTTTTTCATTAGAATATAAATGGATGAAGCTGAACTAATCTTGTATCATCTTTTAAGTAATGCTGACTTCTAATCAAAAAATGAGCTGTGATTTCCTAGCTTTTACAGTGTAATGAAAAATTTCTGCATTAAAAATACAATTAGTTGCCTTCCTTGAATTTTTTAAAATCCTTTTTAAAAAAGTGTTTGTTCTAGTAGGTTAGCTCTCATCTTAGTTCAGTTGTTATCTGATCTGGGGAGGGGATCTGGAGGCTGCAAAAGTGTTTGAGGTTAGCATTTAGGAAATGGTGATTAGAAATAAGTAGTGGTTATTCTCATCCTCTAAATAAATGTCTTTTTTTTTTTTCTTTCTTTTTCTTTTAGAATGGGCCAATGATGGTTGGTTTAACACCTCAGGAAGCCAGTGACAGGCTTACTATATTCCAGGTACTGTTAATTCGAAGATATAACTTAATACTTTCCACAAGCTAACACCTAAAGGCTCTGAGAAGGAATCTCAGTAGTTGAATGAACTTTCATTGCTAGATAGGATTACTGATTTGGCTAAGTCTTTTTTGTCTTATTGAAAGCTAAATTGGAATTTTTCTATGCATTTGCTAGGAATACTGTTTAAATCTAAATTTTTTTGGGAGTTAACAGAAAGGCTGCATAGATACTGAGTAATGATTACTAGATATAATATCCCGATGAGAGCCTGCCCACAAGTTTAGTGTATTTGGCTACAGGCTATTCTTGTGTTCATTTTTGTGTTTAGATTTTGGTTGAAGTCTGTCCTTGTATCATTATTAATGTCTATTCCTGCAATAACAATTTTTAATGCTTTTTCTTTTCCCATACTGCTATTCATTTGACTTCCTACTATGTTCCCTGAGTTATATTGCAATTGACATTAAATTATGTTTTTCTTTGCTGCTTTAATGGTAGTAATTCTTCCTTCGACAGTCAATAAAAGTATGCACAGCATGATTGGAGAGGTAGAATTTGTTGTATCTGCCTTTTTTTGCTTTGTGTGTCATGCTTCACCTCTTTCAAGTGCAATCTTAGCATTTATTGTTCTGTCACTGTACCACATGAAGTAAATGGCTTTCCTGTCAGCTTCTAAAGGTGTGCTTCTAAGCCAGCTAAAAGTTACTTTTCTCAAGAAAATTGTTGACAAAACTGTTGACAGTGTAAGCTGTTACTATCTCTCTATATCTTTCTATTATTTCCTAGATTTTAGTCTAATTCAGCTCTAATCATGGTTTCAAATCTTGAATATTTAGTTATTTTTATTAACTTCTTATTATTTCATAATTATTTAGTTATTTTATTTAACTTTTTTTCTTTTTCTTTCTTAGAATCGATGTGATAATCTCTTTCGGAAATATATTACTTGTACAGGTGGAGAAGATCTTTTTGGTTTGCCAGTTACTCAATGTCCTCACCTGCTTGAGATAAAGAAGCAACTGAATCTGTTGCAGAAACTCTATAACCTATATAACAGTGTCATTGATACAATCAGTGGCTACTATGATATTCTGTGGTCGGAATTAGAAATTGAAAAAATTAACAGTGAACTAATGGAATTGCAGAACAGGTGAGAAACTACTGCTGTGTTAAAGTTGCCTAAAGTACATCTTGAATATGATTGTAATTCGTTAGCACCAATAATCATATATGAGCATGTATTTATTTATTGAGGCATGAAAATTGTGAATTTAAATTGAAACATATACCATTATCAATGTCATTAAACCAAGAAAAATTAAGATTCTAAATGTTGAGCATTATTGTTATTTAGACAGATTCATGGCTTTTTAAATAAGCTTGGAATATATGTTAAAATTGTTATTTATTTAGTCATGAAGGAAAATTTTTGTTTTAGTATTGTTGTTCATGAGAGACAGATTTATGCTAGATGTCAAAGGCAAGTTAGTGAAATTGCTGAATAGTTTTTCTACAAAATGGGTTATATTGCATGCACAGAAGCTGAACTTTTCATGAAACTGGGAATCAAAAAAATTAAAAAATAAATCCTGAGGAATGGGGTTTTTCTAGAGCTCAGAGAAGTGCATACCATCAGTCTCACCAAAACATGAAATCAAGATGTAGAGCATTTCAATTGGTTTTGAAGATTGCTTGCATAGTTATTAAAATTATGCAGCCACACTCCTTAAGGGGTGGCTGTAGGTGCCTACCCAACTATCAGTCATTGAAATAAATTGGAAACAGATTTTCTCACATGGACATACAGAAGCTCCAGATTTCAGGTAACCTGAATTTGGAAGGTTTATGTTCTGCTGTTAAAACCATATACTGTGGCTTTAAAGAAAGAATATTTGAAACTTTTGGAGAAAGCTTGCTTTATCTCAATGTAGGTGCCGTAAGCTCCCTCGTGCTGTAAAGGAATGGCAGCCTTTTCTTGACCTAAAGAAGACCATAGAGGACTTCAGTGAGTGTTGCCCATTGCTTGAGCACATGTCAAGTAAAGTAATGATGCCTCGGCACTGGAAGCAGATTACAGATCTCACTGAACACAGATTTGATGTGGAGAGTGAAACATTCAAACTGAGGAATATAATGGAAGCTCCACTATTAAGATATAAAGAGGAAATAGAGGTATTGAGAGGAAAGAAATATGGATACGTGAAACCAGCAATCTGCTTGTATAGTATAGGAGTAACACTAGCAAGAAGGAAATCAAAATATTTTTGTAGAAGGAATAGAGAAATGTACTATCACTTCAGGTTTTATGTATAAAATAATGGCACAAATATATTGTGGTGCCAACTTTTTTTTTTTTTTTTTAATAATGCCATTTGGCCCAGGAGTTAATTTGTGAGGATACCTTGCTTTGTGATATTAAACATATGAAAAATAATCACTACGTTATCATTTTATTCCCCCCAGAGTTGATTAAATTGTGATGTGGTATACAGATTATTAGCTATGGTGTTTTGTTTGTATATCTATAGACCTTTCCACTAAGTAGTTGCTCATGAGCCTAATGTTACCTAGTGTTAGAGGAAATAAAAACTAGATTCGCATACCAGGGACTTGAAGGATTCATAGCTTGTTTTGACTTCCTGTTTATTTAAAAGGATATCTGCATAAGTGCTGTGAAGGAGAGAGACATTGAGCAGAAGTTAAAACAAGTGATAGCTGAATGGGATAGCAAGATGTTTATCTTTGCAAACTTTAAAACTCGTGGGGAACTTCTTTTAAGAGGTGACAGCACGTCAGAAACAATTGCTACCCTGGAGGACAGCCTGATGATTCTTGGTTCTCTCATGAGTAACAGGTAATAGGAAAGGGAGGGAAGGAATGGGGGGAGAGATAAAAATATTAGCAAAAAGCTTTGTTTTAGTGAACAAATCTATCACAGAAAGGAAGGTAAATAAACATCTAGATAAAACCAGAGAGCTTGCTTGTTCTTGAACTGTTCCTGGGCTAGTTCTTATTGTATCTAGTATATCTCTGCAATAAGATCTTTTGAAAACATGTAATGCAGCTTAGATTTCCTGAATAAACAACTGGAAAGTTTTCATTGATGCAAGAAAGTGGGAACATAAGAGAGAACACTGCCTGGCTATGGCAGACGTACTATGGGCATTACAGGCACTGCTACTCTGCCCCTGTGACAGGTCATTGTCTCATGCCAAAGGTGCTGAAAATCCCAGTTAAAGTGAGCTTCAGTTTGTCTGGTTTCACATGCCAAAAGACACAGATAAAATAAGGAACACAGAACATGATCATCAGGCAGATGCTCTAAAGCAGGAGTTTAGGGGAGTTCAGGAACTCTGTGAGTTTACAGTTTTCAAGATGTTGAGTAGTCCCTTTACCTTAGGGTGAAGTTGAAGCCTTGCTCCCATCCTAATTCTGTTGGATCAGAGCCATGCTATGCACCTTGTGTACACAGCAGCAAGTTGGAGCTGATTGGATTTAGAGCTCCCCACTAGCTGAATTTTTATGCTTTCACTTGGAAAATTTTAAGCATAAGAACTAGTCCTCATCCTGTGACTTATATATTGCTTTTCAAGAGTCTTGTTTGCTTCTTGAAATAAAGAAATGCCTCTCTTTTTTTCTTTTTTTTTTAATTTTAATGGTAGATACAATACACCATTCAAGACGCAGATTCAGAAATGGGTGCACTATCTTTCCAGCACAACGGATATAATTGAGAACTGGCTGACTGTGCAGAACTTGTGGATTTATTTAGAAGCTGTTTTCATTGGTGGTGATATAGCAAGGCAGCTTCCAAAGGTTTCTAGACATGCCTTTTTTCAGTTTGCTTATCAACACTTTAAGAATAAAACTTACCTATGATGTCATAATTGATGCAGTAACATAAACTTAATTTCTTTTAATATTTAACAAAGCTGATGTTGCTAGGAAATTAGGTAAGCAGTGTCAATGGAAGACATGGTATGAGAAAGAATAATAAAATCATGTGATCTGTTTGATCTTTGATTTCTAGACTGTAAAGCTGTAAACTAATATGTATTTAAACCTTGTATCTAGTAGTAGCTTTGTCTAGTAGTATGTACCGCTAGCATAGTAGTACCTAGGAATCCTTGCTTAAACTTTCCTGCATGGTTTTCAAATTAAAAATGAACTTTAGTTTTAGAAAAACATCTTCAGATTTGAAGCTTCAGTTCAAGTATAATGAGTTTTCTGTCTTTTTCTGTAGAAATGTAAGAGAAAGTACATAGCAGGCTTGACAGCCAAGTATAAAATAAGCTCTGTTGTGTAAGCAGAAAGAATTATGTCTAAGCTGAAAAATTTCTAGATGTGTCATTACTAGTGAGAAGATTGCTGTTAGATTACTGTGTGCTGCTTCTTGAAGCAGATGCCTTTACCCTCTTCTCTCTTCCTTCCTCCATTTCTTCCACTCCACATTCACTGTGGTGTTTCAACAGGAAGCAAAGCGTTTCTCTAACATTGATAAATCCTGGGTAAGGATCATGACCCGAGCTCATGAAACACCCAATGTTGTTCAGTGCTGTGTTGGAGATGAAGTAATGGGACAGATATTGCCACATTTACTGGAACAGCTTGAAATCTGTCAGAAATCGCTCACAGGGTAAGATTACTGTGAGACCACATTCTTGGCCAGATGGTTGTTTATTGTGTAACTAGGGAAAGAGCAATTCCTTAAGTATTGTCTGTGCCATGAACTTTAAAAAGATCATGTTCTTACTCTACTATGAATTCAGTTGAACTGAGCAAACAAGTTAGCAGGACAATACAACATCTCCAAACAACTTTCTACCAACTCATGGATAAGCATTCAATTTGTGTCTAATGTGTTACTGCCTATCTCTGTTGAAACCAAAGCTGATTTCAGCCGAGTTTCAATCCAGAAAGCAGTCTAGATTTGTGTGTCCCATTCACACTTTTCACAGATCTGGGAGACATTCAGCTTGAGAGATGTAAATAGCAAGTAGAAGAGTTAATGTAAAAATACTTTATTTCAGTTTAGTTTCTTCTCTTTTTACTGGTGTTTAGATTATAGCAGATAATAAGTTTTCCATGAAATGATTTCTGATATTTAGAGTGTGGCTTTAAAGTAGATGCTTAACATGAATGTATGATGGATAAAAGTTGTCATTGCTATAGCTAAAAATTGCATAATAAATTGTGAGAAATGCCACTTTTAAAGAGAAAAGGACGTATAAATTAAGCCAAATCACTTACCATCTACCCCCTCCTGGCTTCTCTACCAATTTTTAAAAATGCAGGTACCTGGAGAAAAAGCGCCTGCTATTTCCACGATTCTTCTTTGTGTCAGATCCTGCTCTCTTAGAAATTCTTGGCCAGGCATCCAACTCTCACAATATACAGGCACATCTGCTGAACGTGTTTGACAACATCAAAACCGTCAGGTTCCATGAAAAGGTATGTCCTGCCCACACCTCAGTGTTACAATCCTTCACATTGACAATGTGTGATACTTAATAAATTAGAGAGCTACTTGGTTGCATAAGGCATTCTACTGTTTTACCTTATTCACCAACTATTGGATGCTGAGTAGGCTTTCTTCATTTAAGAGTTGTTTCATATCCTCATTTACGGCATAGTAAAACTTCATGCAAAACAAAAATTTGCACCAGTGCTTAAATTTCACAAAAATCCACCCATGAACTGAACTTTTTTCTGTGGCTTCCTCTCAAATAAGCTTTTGAGTCTTCATGAGCTTATTTGTATCTTTACATTGCCTGTATTTCTATTTTACCATTCATTTTTTTGACTGTAAGAGAAAGTGTATGTACTGTTTCTACTGTTTCTGAGCTGTCCTTACTATGCCTTCAGACACAGCGTTTGAAGAATACTTTTCTTACACCTTTTAAAATAACAGATAGCAACATTTTTTCCTTATGTATGCATTTTCCTAGAAACAAGTTACTTCCCCTTGCTTTTGAAATTCCTTTGGTTGTCCATTAACTTTTCTCTTTCCATTATTTTTGATTCTAGGGATGAAAATTTTGTTGGTCTGTTAACCCACCAGTAATGGGGGGAGGTTTCCTTTATTGTGACTGGAAAGTGGATCTTGTCACAGAATCACAGAATGGGTCGGGTTGGAAGGGACCCCAGTGGGTCATCTGGTCCAACCTCTCTGCTCAAGCAGGGTCATCCTAGAGTGCATGGCACAGGATTGCCATTGACACTTCAGTGAGATTCAGGAATTGTCAATATATTAGGGTTTGTCTCCTTTTTCATGACAGTGTTTTGTTTAACGCCTTTCTGCATAGCAAAGTGATGATTTAATAGTCTTTGCATTTCATTGAACAAGTGGATATCATTTATTAGTTACTTAAATCAGTGTAATGGAGTGATTGCATAAAAATACGAATTATTGTAAAAATAAATGACATATCTATAAACAGAAGATATTTTTGCTTTTATTAGATATATGACCGTATATTGGCAATTAGTTCACGAGAGGGTGAGACTGTAGAGCTGACTAGACCTGTAATGGCTGAAGGTAATGTGGAAATTTGGCTCAGCTCTCTGTTGAAGGAATCCCAGCTATCACTGCATCAAGTTATTCGCCAGGCAGCTATAGACATCCAGGAAACGAGTTTCCAGATTACTGAATTTCTTTCTACTTACCCAGCCCAGGTAATACCATTGTTAAATGAATGAAGAATTATTCACAGATATGTATCAGGTTTCTTCATGTCTTTGCAAAGTTGCAGCCGGTGTTAAATACAAAACTAGCTTTAATTTTATTTGAATTGTCTCAGTCTTTAAGTTTCAACTTCACATAGCTGAAACCAAAAATGGTAACTTACCCTTGAAGCTCCTGTTTAAAAAGTATGCTGAATGCGATAAATTAACATAATGAAGGTAACACGATTTCTTTATAAGCTTAATAATTGACTGCTGGAGGAAAAGTAGTAAAATTGTGTGTTTGTTCATATATTCAGGATAATACTATGTATTGCTAAAGATTTGAAACTGAGGGTAGTGTTGGGAGAAAATTATTTTTTTAGTAGAAGCTTCATTTGTGATCAGGAATGTTGTTGGGATGCAATAAAGACTTTGTGAATTACTAGAAAAATATTTCAAATTGAAGCACTAATTATTCACTGGTTATTATTTATATAAAATATATTTGTTACATATAGTATTTTTATATACACTGTAAATTATATTGAGCAGTTGTATAAGCAATGCACTGTAGGCAGTATCTACAAGACTGAAGTACAGGCTTAATTATGCATGTATGAATGCAATTGGGACACAAAAAACATGATCTCTGTATAAATGCATGGAAAATAATTTTATACATATAGTAGCAGAACCATTTCTTTAGTTTTTTCTGTGTCTGTGAATGTAGATTTTAGGTGAAAGAGAAAAGATTATGAAGCATATACTTCTGTGTTTCCCAAGGTCGGGTTATTGGGGATCCAAATGATTTGGACAAGAGACTCAGAAGAAGCTTTGACTCTTGCCAAGCAGGATAAAAAAGTTATGCGCAAGACAAACCAGTTTTTCCTGGATCTTCTGAACATGTTGATAGATATGACAACAAAAGACCTTAGTCCAGTTGAGCGAGTTAAATACGAGACATTAATCACTATTCATGTGCATCAGAGGGACATTTTTGATGGTCTTGTAAGTCTTAAAAAATTAACAATGAATTATGAGGGGTTTTCCACATAAAACAATGTGAAATGATAAGAAAATATTTTGATACGTATAAACTCCTTCCTCATAAGATAAACATTGAATTTTGTTACTGTAATGATTATGTATCCTGGAATATTATAAAAATGCTGATGTTGCTTCAACCATGTCGTCTTAGTTTCCTTTTGAGTAATTCAGTGGGTTTTCCTCTCCCTAAGCAGTAGCAGAATTTTGCAATATTTCATGTTGGTCCACTAAGTTAAACACCTCTGTTGCATGATCAGTTAGGGACTTCTTTTTCCTCACGCATTTTGTTGCGAGTAATTGTCCTTTTTCTGGATTGCATTATAGATTCCTACAAGTAAATAACATGAATATAGAGTTATAGTACAGGAAAAAGTTTGAAGCCGGTTGAAGCAGCTCTCCTCTCTGTTCTAGTTTCAATAGCATACCTAATTATTACTTAGGGATTTCTTTATTCACTTTACACCTTCTCATGCTGACACAGGATGCTAAAATAAGGAAAATGAAAGCATTTAGCTTAATCAAACTTAGAGCTAGCCTATCCTTTTACCTATAGGAAGTCCTAGACTTGATTCTGAAATTAGGCTGTCCAAGAAAAGAATTAAGTTTTGGCCCATTATTGATAGGAAGGCATTTGTCTTTTCATTGTAGAATCATTTGTTTCTAGTTGTAATCATTTTATATAAAGTGTAATTTTTAGATACAAACTGACATTTTTTCAAATCCCATTTTACCATTCAGTAGAGGAACTCTGACCTATTTTCAGCTCTGTTGAATTCCTTAGACTGTATCAGCACCATGACACTGCTTTGAAATATCTTTTTTTCCCAATACGCATGTGGTTTCATACCATTCTTATAGCAGTTTATAAAATCAAATATCGCATTATGTAATTCCGACTCATGTAAAACTGAAGTGGTATAGAGGACTAAAAGGAATGGCAATTTTAAGGTTAAACTGAAATGACTCTTGTTTGAGGCTTATGGACTGTTCATTTGTATTCAGAATTTTGACACATTCATCTAAAGCCTGAAGGTCTTCTGCTAAGTATGTGATTGAGCAATAATAGATTAGCAATTTTTGTGGTAAAATTCCAGATAGGTTCTCCACTATTCTTTTGTTACTGGCTTTATGCCTTTCATTATGTTTGCAGTGCTGCCTTTGCATCTACTAGTCAGATACCATAATATAAATGTGAAAGTAAATGTTAACCATGAATGCCACAGCTTTGTCTTCCTTCTCTTCTTAGTGCTGCATGCATATCAAGAGCCCTACGGACTTTGAGTGGCTGAAACAATGTAGATTTTATTTTAATGAGGACTCCGATAAAATGGTGATTAAGATCACTGATGTGAGCTTCACATATCAGAATGAATTCTTGGGCTGTACTGACAGGCTTGTCATAACACCTCTTACAGACAGGTGAAAAAGACTAATTTTATTCCTTTATCCTTTGCTGCCAAACCTTGGCTTTTTTACAAGAGCAATTTAGTCATTCCTTTTGGATGCAACATTGATCTTTGCAGAGTTTATCCTTCACAGTCTTGTCAAAATCAGTAATTTCGTATGGAATGCTTCAATATTTTTGTTTCTGTGTCCTAAAATATGAATAATTTCCAATTTATTTTCTGCCATATACTTGCATTGGTCTCCACATACATGATGTATCTGACCCTCAGACTTATGTATGTGAAGCCAACATACCTGAGGATCTGATATATCCAACAGATAAAATATATAGAGCTATAGGACAAAAGTAGATGTTTACAGACAAGCTAATGAAAAGAGCTAAGGAAGAACAGACAAGAAGAACAATTTTTATTCAGCTGCTGTAGTTTGGAGATCTTTGATCTAAAAGGATGTTGAAAGAATTGCAATCCTATTAACAGAGAGATCTACCTGTCTACCTCAAATAGCATGAAGAATACTTTATAACTTATCATTGGCAAAATATGGACATTGTTGGTTTGCTTTTTTTTTTTAACTATTCCATACAAAAAATTCTAGAGCTGGTCTTGATATATAATTATTAGCTGGTGTTTTGCTGCATAATGCATAGATGTTTCGTTTATGAAAATGGGATGCACTATGTGATCAAATTTTAAAGATGGATGAGAAAGGAAAGGTTAGATGTCTTTCATTATTGTACTCCACAGTATAATGTATTTCAGAACTACTCCAAGATAAAATAACTCAGTATCCAAGCTATTCAAACTAAGATTAGGCAGCATCTCTGTATCTGCTTTCTTCCCTTCTTGTGATCTTTCAGGTTGCTGATAATTGAGGATTATCTGTTCTTCACTTTGTGTGATAAAATGAACCTTAATATTCCCTGCATCAGAGACTGGGTGAAGGGGTTTTGTTCTTACTGATCTAAATTGTAATTAGTGGAGTATAATTTCAGCACTTCCCTTTTCTCCTTAAATCACACCTTGTGGAAGTTCCTCTGGTACTATGCAGAAATCCTGCTGCAGCCTGATTGATTGTTGCCTTTCAGATGTTACATCACTTTGGCTCAAGCTTTGGGCATGAACATGGGAGGAGCACCTGTGGGACCTGCAGGAACCGGAAAAACTGAGACCGTGAAAGATATGGGACGGTGCCTTGGAAAATATGTAGTGGTCTTCAACTGTTCAGACCAGATGGATTTCCGAGGACTTGGGAGGATCTTCAAAGGTAAGATGTGGACCAAAAGTAAGCTGTTGGCCAAACAGTCACTTGTTTTCTGGGGTGCACAAAGCCCAGTGTCATGAACTGAGCAGAGAAAGTGATTGTTCCACTGTACTCAGCTTTAGAGTAGCCTCATCTCAAGTACTCTTTGCAGTTCTGGAGTTAACAATACAACAGCATAAAAAATTACTGGAATGTATCCAAATGATAGCAAAAAAGATGGTGAAAGAGTTAAGAGGACATGACTTAAGAGGAACAGCTGAACTATATTATGTTTGTTTTGCTTTGAGAGAGAGACCAAGAGCTACCCTCATTGCTGTTTATAACTTCATCCTGAGGGGGATGGAGATGGAGGTGCTTATCTCTCTGGTATCTGATAATAGGACATGGGGGAATGGCTTGAAGCTGCATTGGGTGAAATTCAAGCTAGATATTCACTGAGAGTGTGGTCAAGCACTGGAACAAACTCTCCAAGGAAGTCACTGGGATCTCAAGTCTGTTAGTGTCCAAATAATGCTTAGACAACTAGCTTATATATATGGTTTAACTTTTAGATACATCTTTGTGGATTCAGGAGTTTTACTTCTTGATCCCCATGAGTCCTTTATAAGTACTCTTTATAAGTCAGTCCTTTATATTCTGAGATTATATGATTTTATGAACTGTGTGAAAGTTTCAAATGATAAGAGGACATCCCTGTGAAACAAGGTTGACACATAACTGGCAGATAGTTTCAGCTTTTTAATAAATGCAAGTAATTATTATCTTTTATGAGTATAAAATACAGTTGCAACACTGTCTTCAAGAAATAGAAATGTCTGAAAACAGGACACAGTTTATGGAAGGATAGATAAAGTAACTTAAAATTACTTAAAGTCACAAGAAGATTTGTGGTTATGAAGAGAAAATGCTGAGAAATTTATTGCTGAACTGGTGGGACATGCTGAATGTTGATTTCATTATTTTGTCTCATTCAAATATTGAAATTTCCATCAGTAGAAGGAAATGAATGGATAATGCTATACATGTTAAAAGCAATTGGCAGAGCTCACTAAAGTTACATGCAGATGACATTTTTTTAGGTGTCTGAAATTGATACCTGTCAGTCATGGTAGGTGTCAAATTAGACATCAGATGGAGTTTCTTGACTATTGTATTGTTGCAGCTGACTATATGTATGATTTTGGGGTTTTTTCCCTAAAACATCCAAGGAAAAAATGCAGTTCTGGCATAGACTGACCTCCAGCTTCTTTACCAGTGAATGCAACTGTATTGTTAATTTTAATATATGCAATAAGCTGTTGACAACCTGTCATGTTTTCATAAAATTACTGAAGGAATTTTTCTTGAGGGGATAAAGAGGGACAGGAAAACATTCAAAGTAAAAGAAAAGGACAGGAAATCAAAGAACACTGTATCCTAGAAAATCTTATGGACTTTGTGAACTTATATTTTCTTACTTGAAAAGGAATTAAAATTCTTCTCTTTGTTCCTTTCCAAACCCTCAAAAATAAACTTCCCCCCGCCCGCCCCAAGGTAGATCAGCTAATTTTTGTGAATTGCACCAGAAAAGGGTTAAAAAACATAATGGTCATATGCTTAGTTCCTTTTCTCTTTGAAGGTCTTGCTCAATCTGGCTCCTGGGGTTGCTTTGATGAATTCAATCGTATTGATTTGCCAGTGCTATCAGTAGCTGCACAGCAAATAGCAATTGTGCTGACGTGTAAGAAGAAACGTAAAAAAAGGTTTATTTTTACTGATGGAGACAATGTAGAAATGAACCCAGAATTTGGCATCTTTCTTACTATGGTAAGTGTTCAGTAAGTTTCTAATATACCAGTGATGATTGAACAATAATTGAGTCTACCTTGGTATGTTAAGTGTACTTGCTAACTCTTACTCAGTTCTTAGAACTAACTCTCATAGTTCGAGAACATTGAGCATTGCTGTAAACACAGTTCACAGGGTCTTGTTTCAGTGACATGCAACTAACAAATGCAGGCAGCACCATAAATACAAGTTATCTCAATTTCAGATTGCTTCTACATGCCAAACTCTGACTCCCAAAGTATGCTTTTTGCTATAATTACAGAAAAATTGCCATAGAGACATAGGTAGGAGTAGCCAGTAAAAATAGGACTTACAAGACAAACTCAGATTTGGAATGCTTAGGTGGAACACTTTTCATATCTCATGGATATAAAAGAGGCAAAACAGAGATATGGTGGTAAGTCTGCATGACAGTTTTGACATGTGACTTAAAGCCAACAAATTATTTTTACCTACCAAGTTGGCCCACTCTTTTGCTGATTCTTCTGTTTGTGCAAGGTACACTCGACTTCAACACCTGTTTCTCCTCTCCAGAATCCAGGATATGCTGGACGGCAAGAACTTCCTGAAAACTTGAAGATCAATTTTCGTTCAGTGGCTATGATGGTTCCTGATCGTCAAATCATAATTCGTGTTAAATTGGCTAGTTGTGGTTTCATTGCTAATGTTGTGTTGGCAAGGAAATTCTTTACACTGTACAAGCTGTGTGAAGAACAACTGTCAAAGCAGGTGATTATATTCATATGATGCAACCTGATTATTTTAGGGAAAAACTATCTATGAAGTCACAAAATACTCATGGAAGAATAAGGAAAGGTTCATATTCACTAAGTAAGCTAAGAGACATTTGCAGTTTAGTAATGCAGCCCTCTGCTGTCCTGGAAGATTAACTCCTGCTTCAGGTTGTTGGTGCAAGGATGAGGCTTTCATTCAGAACACTGCTTATTATAAAGATTTAGCTTTAATGAGTGGTGATGGCTGAGACAAATAAAGGCTTTATTATAGCCTTTGTTGGTCTTACAGAGTGGGTTGAAAAGCATTTGGTTTGTGCTGCCTGTGCTTGTACAGATGTTTCTCAGTTTCCAAGGGCCACAGAGAATTCAATATAATACTGATAAAGTATTTCTCAATAGTCCTTGGGAGCCCTGTCTTGATTCAATGACTTATGATTACATTTTCTTTTTCTGTCACACCTTAGATTTTAAAAGATGGTAGCAGATTTGGAAAGTGAAGTTGCCCACAGTCACACAGCCAAAGAATAGTTGATGGATGTTTGGAGGCATTTGAAACCCATGTACCACTTCTCCTACATATCCATCCATGTCTTAAATAGTAAATAAGAACTGTTTCACCCCTGTTAACGTAGGGAAAATTTTCCCAAACTTCACATATCTTCTAGGTGCATTATGATTTTGGCTTGCGGAATATACTGTCTGTGCTGCGTACACTGGGAGCAGCAAAAAGAGCAAATCCCACAGATACTGAATCTACCATTGTCATGCGTGTGCTGAGAGATATGAACCTGTCTAAACTAGTAAGTTCTGAGGGCCTGATAAATAATTTAAACTGCACTTTGGAGCTACGTGATCACTAGAAGATTGTATGTGACCTTTGCACTGAAGCTAGCTTGGAATGTTTCATTCTTGGAGTGGAAGATTTTGACTGGAATAGAGAAATTTCTTGTAGTACCCTATGTGGGGCTGAGGAGGGAGTGAGTTGTCTTTTGCTTGGCTTCCTACATGGGTTCAACTTTAAATTATTCAGATTTTTTTCCCATATTTTCTCTGCTACCTTTGAAAGTAAGTAAAAAAATAGATGTCTATGCCATAACTTTAGAAACTCTGAGCATAAGTATTCAGTCACACTTTTGAAAGAATGTTATTCATAGTAATGAGTATCATCTCACCTGTCTAAATAGCTAACAACCCTCTTCTGTTGCTGTGATACATAATTTTTTTTACACCAAATAAAATGGACAAATAATTTTCTAAATGTTATTGCTAAAATCTAGCTTAAGAAATTCAGTCTTTATGTTAGTGGTTTATTTTGACTAGAAGCACCACATGATCTCTTTCTGCTGTGTCCTTCTAATGTTTAGTGCCTAGAGGATTATTAAAGGTGGTTCTCAGGCATTTCTTTAGGTCTTCAGGATTCAGGGATTATTCTTTTTAAAGTTGATAATACAGAAAAATATTATTATTCTAAAATAGAACAGGTTTTAATCTGTGTGGATGTTTTTTTTCCTGATTTTCACTAGATTGATGAAGATGAACCTTTATTTCTGAGTCTGATTGAAGATCTGTTTCCAGATATCCAGCTTGATAAAGCAGGTTATCCTGAACTTGAAGCAGCCATTGACAAACAGGTGATGTTTCTCGTGATCTGTGGTGCTGTGGCGTAGCTGTCATGTTTTCTTAGGTATCATGTGACACCTAAGAAAATTATTGTTGTGGAGTCTATTCAGCTGGCAATATTATATTTTACTATTTAGAGGAAGCATAAGTTTTCCCATAATTCTTTACCATTGTATTATGAATAAGCTTATTCTTATTATGAATTAAGCTTCAGGAGGTCACTGAATTGGGATTATAGTGTCCTGTGATTTTCTTGAGTCATGGTTACTGAGGTCCAGTTTGAAAAATGCATGTATGTAAACTTATGTGACTCAGGATTTAATATTTGTCTCAAGTCTTGACAATTAAAATATTAATTTGAGAAAAAATTTACTTAAAATGAATTTATTTAATTTATTTAATTAAATTTATTTAATTATGGAGAATATAGTAATCTGTTGATGATATATCTTAATCTGTTGATGATATATCTATATCTAAAGGCAATGAAATAAATTTTGTGCTCTAAAAGAATAGTAATTTGGTTTACTAGTTTGGTTTAATAGTAATTTCCTCCTCTTAGGTGGAAGAATCTGGCCTTGTTTGTCACCCTCCTTGGAAACTTAAAGTTATCCAGCTTTTTGAAACCCAGAGAGTGAGGCATGGATTGATGACTCTAGGACCTAGTGGTGCAGGAAAAACTACTTGCATCCACACCTTAATGAAAGCAATGACAGGTATGCTAGTACTTATTTTGTAAACTGTTACTGAACTGTTACACTGTAAACTTTAAACCCCATTGTTTCTTAGAAAACCAAAAATACCTGACATTCAAAGCCACATGCTTCATGTCCTTTTTTTCTATATTATACTTTTATCCTAAGTTCTTATTCTAGATGGGTTAAGAAAGAGGAACACAGTCTAGGTAGGCAGCTAAGACAAGTGATTAAAGCATCTCCTGGATTTTGCTGAAGTACTGCTGAAACCTTTTGCTAATCATAAGTATTTAGGTCTTTTTAAACGCAATGCACAAAACAGGGTCTTTGCAATACCAGATAACCATTTATAACCATAAATTCCTGGTTTAGACAGTGACAAAGTCTTCAAGAGTATTAATTTTGTGTCCTGGCTGGAGACTTGAAGACTGTGTGTGGTTTTTTTGTTATCTGTATTTCTAAACAAAAATATTAGTTGAAGACTATCTGCTTGATCTTATTAAAATAAAAGGTCATAACTTGGGGAGAAAAACATCTCTTTGGAGGTAAGCTTGTGTTACCCCATTTCACAGGTTGCTTATATGATTTTCCAGAAGTGAATAATTTCTGTACAAATAGTTCAGCAAGTCTCTCATGCACGCAGTAATGCACTGTGCTTAAGAAACACTGTAAGTACTGCAATTGTAGTGGAAATGACTGCTTCATTTAGGAAAAAAGCAGAAAGAACAAAGTTGCATTGCACTGTTTTCTTTTTTGTAGCACTGAGATGTGAACTAATACCAAGATAAAGCCATCTTGCTACTTTTTACAAACTAGATCTTCTCACACAACCTCATGAAATGTTAAACTGCATGATCTGTCAGGCTTCTATGTTACATGTTAGTGAAATCTGGTTATAATTAAGTTTTTTTTTAAATAAGTAATTTCTCCGACTCTTTCTTTCAACATCTTACTACTGGCTTCTGGTTGCATTTAATATTGGTTTTTTTTAAAGATTTCTGGCATAGTAGTTTTTAAGCTGTTGCTAATGCAATAAAAAAATATAAAGGTTATATGATCATGGTATGGCTGGACAGAATTTATTTGTCTAAGAGAATTCACAAGAATATGCCAATATTGTATACTTTACCTGCTCTAAGATGTATGCAAGTGCACAAAAGAGCAAAATAATCAATCATCTGTCTGGTATTTATTAATTAGGTTTTAAAAATGTGCATCCAAACCAAACTAAATGTTTTAAAGCTCTATTATATGATAAGCCTTCAAAATAATAAACTAAACTTTGAATAAGTTTCATCTCGCTGCTTTTCTGTTCCCAATGAAGCTATGAAATGTAAATTGAATATTCAAAAGTTTCAGAACTTCATTCTACTTTCTTTGACGTCTCCAGTTAATGAATTTTGTATAGCAAGAGAAGTTTTTCAAGTAAATACACATGTTCTTATAATTATGAAAGCATATTAAAGCATACATTTGGGTGTAATGAGTTTGAATTTGTCGAAGTCCTCTTACTGCTGAAAAGAAATGTAAAAACTAACTGTTGGTCTGCCTTCATAGATTGTGGACAGCCACATCGTGAAATGAGAATGAATCCTAAAGCTATAACTGCTTCACAAATGTTTGGACGCCTTGATGTGGCAACAAATGATTGGACAGATGGAATATTTTCGACACTCTGGAGAAAAACTTTAAGAGCAAAGAAAGGTATTGTGGTGGGGTTGACCTTGACTGGACTCCAGGTGCCCACCAAGTTACACTACCACTCCTTTGCCTAGCTGGACAGGGAAGAGAAAATAAATGGAAAACAACTTGTAGGTTGAGATAAGGCAGTTTACTAAAGTAAAAGCAAAAATTTGCGTGAGCACAAGCAAAGAGAAAAAAAAGGTTTTGTTCTCTACTTCCCATCTGCAAGCGATGTTCAGCCACTTCCCAGGAAGCTGGGCTTCAGTGCACATAGAGGTTGCTCTGGAAAGCAAACACTGTAAATAACAGATGCCCCACCCTCCTCCTTTCCTTAGCTTTTGTATCTGAGCAGATGTCATATGGCATGGAATAGCCCTTTGGCTAATTTGGGTCAGCTGGCCTGGTTGTGTCCCCTTCCAGGATCTTGCTCAGCCCTAGCCCCTTGATTTGTGGAATGCTGAGAGACAGACGGCAGCAACGCTGTGCCAGCGCTGCTCAGCAGTACCCAAAACTCTGGTGTGTTATCAACAGCTTGCCAGCCTCCAGTGCAAAACACAGCACTGTCTAGGGCTGCTATGGGGAAAGGAACTCCAACTGGCTCAGTACCCCACAATACAGGTATAGGCTTCCATTCAAAAATAAAGGCTTCCATTCAAAATAAAACAAGAAAAAACCTCAAGCTCCAGGGAAACTTTATAAAGCACATTAGCAGAATTTCTTTTTCTTACATGGAATTGTTGGGAAATTGCTGGAAGAACTTCTGTGCCTTTTACAGTCTCTATTCTAAATATTTCGTGTTCAAACAGTATAGTGCAGCAAGTACTACTTCACTGCATTTACTGAATTCTGTCTTTTGTATATTAGGCCCTCATATGGGAGGAAAGTGGTAGGTAAAAGTCAAGTGGTATCCTATAAAAAAATTTGATGCTGTTAGGATTTCTACCTGTTCTCCAGCTACCATACTAAGAGCAGATAATCTCATCAGATGTGTCATACCAGCTAGCCCTGCACATATCATAGTCCATCTCAAATGGCACTAGGTAATTCTATTTAGGCAGCCAATTTCTGCCTAAAATTATGCTGACATATATACTTAGACTGCTGTATTAACTAAAAGAGTGGCCTTGATAATTCGATGCTAGATGGTTTCTTCCTTTTTTCTGTCTGAAAATTAGTATGCATATCTTATAATGATAAGGTATGCTTTAAAAGAAAAAACGAATGAAAATCCTAACACTTGTTGCACTATTTTGATACAAAAATTCTTAGTCTTCAGAAATACTTTTAAAATAGAAACTGCTTTTCAATTTAATTTTGGTAGGCTTAATTCAAATCTAGAAACGTCACACCCTTGAGAGTGTAGCATAGCATTTATTATTGATTTTTTTATCTTTTCCTTCAAGATGAAATATGTATTGGCGCACTCGTATGACTTCCTCAGATTTACTCCGTAAGTGTTCTGTAACATCCCCTTACATGTCAGACTCCAGACCATCTCATGCTTGAGGTGCCTGCACTGTAGCTATAAAAACCCTTCACATATAAAAAGTTTATCATCTGTTTCATACCTCCTTGGTTCAACACTAGCGAAGCTCCAAGCCACCAAGGCCTTTGTAATAAGCACTGACTGAAGGCAGCTGGACCATCTCTGGCTGAAGAGCTGTCTGGCAATGCATGGTGAGGCTGCCTGCTCCCTCAAGGGCGGGCAGCCAGAAGCCAGGGTGGGATCTCTTTCCAGCCAAGGTCTGTTGCTCAGTACCCAAGTGAGGCAAGCAGAACAGACCCAGACCCTCCTAGGAAACAGAGGCAGGCTTTAAAATATCTTTCTGTTGGTAAATGGAAAGCAATGCAAAAACTTAAAAGGAAGCTGGATCAAGTTTAGGGGCAGAACAAATGACAAGAATCTTCCCCTAATGGGCCTCTTTTACTTATGACAGTGTGCATACTATTTGAAAGAGTGATTTTTCAAGTGTTCCTTTCACTTAATTTTTCTACATTTAAAACTCATTGGAAACAAATGACTAGTGTTTAAATTTAAATATATCTGTAGTTGTTATCTTCTTTATGTTGTTTTATGTAACTTGAAATAAACCTAATTTATTACTGTCTTGAAGACTGGATCCTTAAAACTCTTCCAGAGTATTAAAAACTGGTGACTTATGCTGATGGCACTTTATATACTGAAGAATGGATAATTATTATCTATAGGTGACAGAATGAAGTATCCAAATGAAATTGAGTGATGGAAATGGTAATTGTATTAAAAGCTGAGATTATAGCTGTGTGCATGAATTCAGAATTAGTTAAAAATTAGTTTGCAGACACAAGAAAATGGTCCTTGAAAGAAACTAGCACTTCATCCATAGGCCTTTTTATCTGTTATGTTATATCTGTTATGTTATGTTATAGGTTATCTGTTATGTTATCTGTTATAGGTGACCACATCTGGATAGTTCTTGATGGTCCAGTTGATGCTATTTGGATTGAGAACCTTAATTCTGTCCTGGATGACAACAGAACTCTAACACTAGCAAACGGTGATCGGATACCTATGGCTCCAAATTGCAAAATAGTCTTTGAGCCTCATAATATTGATAATGCTTCTCCAGCAACAGTCTCAAGAAATGGAATGGTGTTCATGAGTTCATCAGTTCTCACATGGAGTCCTATCCTTGAGGTACAATAGCTAAGTGCCTCTATCATTTTTGGAAGTTTTACTGGCTACTTGTTCAACACTTCGCTCTTGCTACTTTCGGACCTATTTTTGTGCCTTTTGCTATGAAATCCCTTTTACTCTGTATAAACTTCTAGGTCAGCACTTAAAACAGCAATGTTTCTGGTAGTTTATACAGGAGTGAGTAATTTTTTTAAGGAACATAGTTAACATATTGCACATTTAAAAATATGACTATTTTACTTTGGGATAAATTTGTAATTAAAAGTATTTTGTGCAGTTGAAGGACAACTCAGTTTTTAAAGCACTAACTACTATAGTACAGCTTCAGACCAAGGAGGGAAAAAGAGTAAAGTTGATTCAGGGAACTTGAAATTCTCAAGAAAATACCACTCCTGTTGTTATTTCTTAAAATTTATTGCAGCTGGGATTTAGAACCAGAAATAAAGTCAATGCAGCATCAAAGCATGTAATTTTAAAATTGATGTTGCTACTTGGTTGTCTGCTAACATTTCTAGAAGCAAAGTATCTGAAGAACCAGGCAGTACTTACTGTCTCTGGCATGAAATGAATAATTTAGAAAACCAGAACACATTCAGGTGTGTTTTAGAGTCAAAAACCAGTATATAACATATTGAAATATCAAAGTGATTTATAAAGTTTCTTTTTTTATGGTGTCATTTTTTCGTCTTCTAAAACCCAGTAAAAATAAATCCTAATCTTGACAGAATGCTAGTAACAATATAGTGAATGACAAATTCTGAGACTTGAGCATACTATTTTTTTTTCATGTAGCAAAAATCTTGGTAAAGATGAAATGTGAGAGTTCCCAAGAATCTACCTAATTATCCATAGTAATATATCAGCATTTAATTTCAGCTTTCTTTTCTTTTAAGAAAACAAGAGACAATAGCAGTAAAAAAAAGTTGGTTTCTCATTTTTTTTACCCTTAAGCCCTATATTACCTTAGAAATTTATCAATGAAGTACACTACTCAGAATTAACACTTTTAAAAATAAAATAAATATTAATTTTTTTTCTCTGCATTTTTTCTTGTCTAGGCCATTTTATTGAGAATGTTTGGTTAACATTATTTTGCTGTGATAAAACATGGACTGTCTCCTGAGTATCACAAATGAAAACTTTCTCCTGTGTGGCTAAGATACTGATTGCTGGGACCATACAGATAATTACTTAAGTACTTTCCCCAGAAACCTAAGTTATATTTCATATATTTCAGTATGATCCCAAATTTAATTCCTTTATATGAGTTTTAAACCTTAAGATAGGAATTATTTCCTTTTTATGGAATTGGAACACCACTCAGGTGTTTGTATTTGTCTCCTTGCTTTTCAGGCTCAGAAACCTAAACTTTATCAGCTACTATGAGTTAACAGACTAAATTTTACTTTCTTCCTTTCTAGATTGTATCACATGAAAAAAATTTTGAAGTATTTTTTAAGATTAATGTTTCACAGTCTCATCCAGTCATTTCATTTTCCAAATCAAATAGGATAGCAGTGGAAAATGCAACTAATCCTCACCTACTTAGTGTTGCTTAACTAGTCCTATGAAAATACAGTTCACCTCACATTAACTTTCAGATGTCAGCCTTTTGTAGTGATCACTCTGCTTTACTCTCAGCTTTCTTATTTTTTTAACTCGTAAGGGTTCTCATGCTTGTGTTACATAGCTTACATGTTTATAACCAGATTCCTTGTCCCTAAATCCCTGATTTGTCTGGCAATGGAGGAAAATTGGCTTGTGGCATGGCCTAGAACCACTGTTCTTAGCAAATTAGAGGCTTCAGCCCAGACAGAAATCAAAAGAGACCGTATGCTGTAGTCCAAGCCCTGAGTACCAGGCAATTCCTGGTGCTTCTCTTTGGGACTGGAGAGAGTGGAGCCCCTCTGGTAAAAATGAAGCCAGGAAATGTATTTTGGTGAACAGAAATTACCAAGGTGAGGAAGGCTGTAAACTTGTGATTTCTGGCAACAGACACGAGGTTTCTTTTCCACCTGTGGATCTGCAATGGCAGGTCAGGTGTAATGCCCTGAAAAGAGGTGAGGAGCAGCAAGACCCACTAGGGAAGGCACCAGAATCCTGTTTATTCCTTAACCTATGAGGAGGAAAAGGAATGGAGTTGTCATCAGATATTCCTTCCTGTGTTGAAAGCACCCATGTCCTGTTGCCTTGTTGCAAACTTGGAGGTTTGCTGCTAGTGAAGAGCTAAAGGTTGCTGCAGAGGGCTGATACTATATTTTTCTAGTAGTGTCTGAATCTTGGAACTGTCTGTTCAGTCACAGCTCTCTGCAACACTTGAGAATCACTGCTAATTTGTTGAGTTCCTTTGCCAAGTCCAAAATATTTGTAGTTTTAAGAAAAAAAGTGTTTAACAAGTTTCCTAAAAAATTGACTGGTAAAATTTTAGTTTAACCAATGCAAATACATGCAGTAAACACAAATGCCTTATGTATGTAACTGCCAAGCTTTACTTTTTTTTTTTTTTTTTTTT
>VWYO01013824.1:34097-100066 GCA_013400275.1 Rhadina sibilatrix | reverse complement strand
TTTTTTTTTTTTTTTTTTTTTTAAATATGGATACTTGGGAAAGTGTAAGTTATGCATCTAGGACAGTGGCTCCACTGAGATTTCACCTGTGTTGTTCCTTTCTGTGCTTACAACACTTTATAGGGCCTACTGCTGTTAGGTTCTCACAGCTCTGCCTCCTTGCATTGCTTAGTTTCCAGACAACCACTTCTTGGATGTTAAAATTGTGCTAAAGATTCAGCTGCAAAGACAGCAGAAAGAAAAGCATTTTATTTTGCATTATCACTCATGATTTACCTTCTCACTTTGAAGTGAGATGCAGGCTAAATTTAGTTGTGTTGAGGTGTTATATGGAACTAGTTTTCCTTAATCTATAACCTCATGGTTTTATTGTATTTTAGTGATAGAAACAAACTGAAGAAAAAAACACTTTTTTTTTTGTTTGTTTACATAAGCCAAATTATATTCATTTCACCATGAAGTAATCTTTTCAACTTCCCTTTCTTTCCCTCTTGAAAAAATAGGCTATAAAATTATAGCCCATGTTATTTATAATTTGATCCAATAGCATTTGTTTGTTTGTAGGGTTTTTGGTGTTGTGTTTTCTGTTTGTTTGTTTGCTTTTGTTTGTTTGGTCTTATAAAAAAATATCTTGATGGCTTTTTCTGTATACTTCCCTTTAAATCTATTTTGTAATGCAATATACTGCATATTCCAACAGGTCAGGATAGATGTTAAGCTTACTAATTCTTAGATGCTGAATGAAACAGTATTTATTGATATTTCAGAAGAACTTAAAAAAAATACTTAAAGACAAATAAGGATAACTTAGGAAGTTGTTGCATATGTTTATATTTTTCAATTCTTACCATTTACAAACAACTAAATATAGCTGCCTACTGGGATGCATTATTATTGCATATGCAACTTCCAATTTCAGTGAAATACTTCTCAAACTTTTCATGTTGCTGTTCTTGTATAATGTGCTTCTGAAGCAGATTTTGCAAAGTGAATTTGATCCATTACTCATCAACCTCCTCCAAAGGAAAAGAACACCAGGTTTTCTACTTACCCCTAATATTTTTGAACAATCAGTGAATTTTAGGATATCTGTTTTAAGTACTTCTGCCTTTTAATTTTTGTCACTTTGTTTTCCACTTACCCATTTCTAGAAAAGTTTTCCATATATATATTATTTGTAATCAGTCCCAAAGGTTACTTATTTGGGAAATAAAAGCAAAATTTCAAAATATTATGAAGGTAGTAGAAAGAATCATAGAAGCACAATATAGTTGAGCTTGGAAGAGATAATATTGAATACAACATTAGTCAAGTCAACCTAGAGGAGGTTGCTAAGGTCTGTGTCCTGTTCAGTTTTGAGATGGAGACTCCAGGAGCCCAGTGAGAAGTCTGTTCTAGTTTTAACTGCTGTAACAAGAGAAAAACATCCTATGTTTAAAGCAAATTTATTTTATTTCAGTTTGTTCCAATTTTTTTTTTTTGAGTTTTGGGGAAGAATCCGCCAATGTTTTTGCTGGTGATTGTATTTTATGTAGGAAATAAATTTATAGGATGTAAATGAGAAGTATTCTGCCCTGCAGATGAGAGAAAACTTCAAGGTAACTCCAAGAATCATGTTGTTACTTTGAATTAAAGGCATCAAAGAATGAATCCTATTCTATGATCTTAAGAAATGGGTAGTTTTACTTAGGTTTTTTTTAATCCATCATTACAGATACCGAGATACACAATAAGAACACTACACACACCAGCAGACCTCCCCCCCGATAGCCTAATTTTCTTGTACATTTGCCAGATCTTTCAGGTTATCCTCTATACCTGTTAGAAATAAAGTGTATAGTAAATCAAATTTGTTTTCTGTATGTATTATATGGTTTCTTTGCAGAGTTTTTGGATACCTTCCACCGCTGTTATGATTAAAAAATATCTGAAAAGTATGATTTTTGTGCTGTTGAACACAGTTTTTTCTTTTTAGTTCTCTTCATCTTTAACATCCAGTAGGAGTTATGCATACTTGGGTAAAATCTGACCTCCTGTTCATTAAACCCTGCCCAATGGGCAGGGAAACTTAACTGCACCCTCCCTTCTGCACTCCCTTTTCCCATTCTGCCCCCAAGAAATCAACATTCCATGCTTCCTGAACCTTTTGAATTACTGTACTTGAATTTACTGAGACTTGCATTGTGAACTAAATTTGTTTTATTGACATGCTTTGCAACAGGGATTTTTGAAAAAATGTTCCTTCCAAGAGGCTGAAATTCTACGTCAGCTGTATTCTTCATCATTCCCAGACTTGTACCGCTTCAGCATTCAGTCTCTGCATTGCAAGACTGAGATGTTGGAAGCCTTTGTGATTATGCAGAGCATTAATATGCTGCAGGGCCTTATCCCACCTAAGGTAGGCAGTATGAATGTTTTTACATATAGTTAACATATTGGAGATAATCTTGAATAATGAAGTCTTGTAGAGAGGGATTCTTTGATTACTTGGAATGTCAATGGAGATGCAGGTTAGTAAGGAATACTTTCTATTTCTTTAGAAAGTGATAGCTGGGATGTGACCTCTCTCACAATCTCATATTTGGATTTTATGTTAAGCACTGGTTTATGTTAAACACATGGAGTGTGCATTGGCAGTTTTCCTTTTTGTATTTTTGGATAATCAGTTTATATTGATTCTGTCTGATCATGGAAAACAGCTCCAAATTTATATATGACCAAAGACTTCTAACCTCATGTTACTAATGATTATCAGAATTTTCAGGCTGTTGAAAATTAAAACCAAACTCAATCCTTCAGGAGCAAGGTGGGGAACTGACTCCAAAATACTTGGAAAGGCTGTACATCTTCTCTCTCATGTGGAGTGTAGGAGCATTGCTAGAGCTGGAGGACAGATGCAAAATGGAATACTGGCTTCGAAACCATGCAACAGTAAAGCTCGATCTTCCCTGTATCCCAGAAGGCAGTGAAGATACAATGTTTGATTATTATGTGGCATCTGATGGTTAGTAACTCAGAAGGGTGATATGGGGTAAAATTTAAAAATTATTTTTAAATTGTGCTTTTTTTAAGAGAATTAAGTATTTTGTAGCTTACCTTCTTTTGTGTCCCTTAGCAAGTTTTTTTTTTTTTGTTTTTTTTTGTTTTTTTTTTAATGTCTATACTTTACTGGTGGCATTATGTTTAGCTTTTTCCCTGTTTCCAGGAGAAGTCAGAATGTGGATATATTGCAACAAAAGCTGCATGGACTTTGTGGTGATGAATGGTCAAGTGAACATAAACAGATAATCCTTGCCTTTGTCATAATTTATATAGGAAAGAGGAGTAAGCCTCTTAGATACAACTTGAGGGATTCTATGATTATCTGATTCTATAAATTTTAGTCTGAAGACACAGAGAGGGATTACTATACGTGAGGAAGAAGCACAGAGAGATGAGTGAACTTAATGGAAAATAAAGGAAGTGGTGATGCCTAGTATTTCTAAAACATTAACTTAATTTCTTTCTTATTAGGTACATGGATGCACTGGAATACACACGTTGAAGAGTATGTATACCCCAGTAGTGGTACACCAGAGTACAGCTCAATTCTTGTGCCTAATGTTGACAATGTGAGAATGGATTTCCTTATTGAAACCATAGCAAAACAGGGCAAGGTACTTTTTCTATATTTCATATCAAAGCGCTGCCAATAGTACACATGATAAAAGTTTTGGATTAGCAGTGAAATATTAAGTTGTTGAAAAGGATTAACTTGTTTTTTTTTTAGATATAAGATGGTGTTTCCAGAAGCTACTTACATGCAAATATGCTTGAACTCTTGAATAGTCACTGCTTCCAGACTTTTTTGTCTTCCCCTTACCCCTTCATTCTGTAGTGGAAATAACTGTAATTACAGCTGAGATCAGGTCAGAACAGAGCCAATATTTTTATGTGCAGGTCAGGAGGCTCATATCTGACTCTGCTGATTGAACTCTGCCAGCTTGTGGCAGTTACAGAATTTATGTAGCTTTAGGTTATGAAACCCTATTCTTCACCAACACTGTTGCATAAGCAATTGAAATTTTACAGATACTGAGTCTCTAAATGATTAAACTCTTTTTCAAATAATTAACTAATTTCCTTGTTAGTTTGATACTGGTGGCTGACATTACCATTAATTGCAAATATTTTTAACTTGTCAGGCCTGAAAAAATCTATGAGACATTAAATATTTTACTTATACATGTCTCTTGTTAAGAGTTCACTTTACATACCTTTTCTGGTTTCTTTTCTGTTTAAAAGCTAAATGGGACTGTTGAGCCTTTGCCAAGACACACAGCTCTTGTGTTTCATCTTATTTCGATGTTGTCTTTGTCTAGGCTGTCCTACTAATTGGTGAGCAAGGAACTGCAAAGACTGTTATAATCAAAGGTTTTATGTCAAAATATAACCCTGAAAAGCACATGACTAAGAGTTTGAATTTTTCATCTGCAACGACCCCATTAATTTTTCAGGTATAGTAGTGATTAATCTTCTCATACAAGATGGTTGGAGTCACAGAATGTTCTGATAATTTGCCAGGAGGATGCTTCTGAAAGTGGTTCTGAACAATAAAAAAGCACCTATTCAGATGGTCCAAGTGTTCTAATGCAAGATTTAAGACTTCTGTAAAAAAAACATTCCTTTCAAATGTTGGTAGCTATTGAGCTGTTCTTGGACTTCTACAATACCACATCAATCATTTTCTTCATCATATTATGTTTTTGTGTCAAATATATCAGTTCTCACTAACTGGGAAGAGCTGTTAGATTTCACTAAACACCATGGGTAAAATAACTGCTACCCACAACAGTCTGTCATTAGAAGTGTGCTGTCTGCAATTTAAGTTTCAGTCATTCCAATTACTCATTAAAAAGGTAACACATGCAGTGCAGCTGCTCTGCATACAATTATGAATGCTTAAATCCTGAACTGTACTGCCTGTCCAAATTTCTACTAATTTGAATTATTTCAAGTGTCTTTAACCTCCTGGCAATATATTTGGGGAATATTTTAATGCAGTCTGGTATGCCAGGCCAATGCTGTCTATGAGCATGATGAATCACGTATCATCTGCCTGTATAGCATAGTAGAAACTACTAACAAGTTATATCATATAGAAACATGTCATTTTGGTCTAAATTTCCTTCAGATTTTTTTTTCTTCTGTTTTTTGGGCTATAAACAAAAGTAACACATTTTTATAAAAGAAATGTTGAAATTTAATTGGTGAGAGTCTGATGATTGGGACATCTGAAATAGATGTGCAAGACTAAGTTAATTCTCTGTTAACAGTCTAGATCAAAATATTCTGTTATGACATGTGCTTTAAAATTACTCTAGCTTCTTAAAATCTTGGTCTAACTGATGCCAGTTGTGTAAAAAGACAAGAGCCTAGGCATAGTGTAAGGATGGAGATATTTAGGTTTATACTGAAGAATAATTATGTATGGTTAAGTGAACTTTCATTTAGGATAAATAGAAACTGGACCTTACGAAGAACAGAGAAATGGAAAGATGATGAGAAGAACAGTAGTTGTAAATCTACCTTTAGGCAAAATTATCTCATCAAGTGTATTTATATATGTGAGTTTAATTGTCAGTGTATGCTTTTATGAAGTACATTGATATCTGCTGGAAAGGTGTTCCAGAATTACATCTTCAATTTAGTCTTTATTGCTAGCAGTAATCAATTTTGCTGATAAATGAATAAAAGGAAAGAAAAGTTTGAAACCTGTTCAGATTTATGACACTGTTAGGCATGGTTGTCTACTGTAGACGCCAGCCTAGTGCTGTATAGCTTGGGATTTCAGACATTCCAGTTGAACTAGTGCAGTTACCTCCAGCAAATGCCTTGTCTAAACCTCACTTAGTAAAATTCTATGTGCCAGAACCATCAATATGTTTAAGTAATTGAGCCATGTACGAAATGAAGTGCTCTTTGTAACTATGCTGCTAATTGCTTTTCAACAGCGTACAATAGAAAGTTATGTGGATAAGCGCATGGGCACAGCTTATGGGCCACCTGCAGGCAAAAAGATGACAGTCTTCATTGATGATGTGAACATGCCCATAATCAATGAATGGGGAGATCAGGTGAGTTTGTGAAAGAAGAAAAAAAGAGGACAAAAGGTTTTCTTTGTTTTCGCGCTACACTGTAAAATTGGCTTCTCAATCATTCAGAATAGGGTGAATTTGATATGTAGTACTTTAATTTTATACAGTCTTTTAAAAGAACCCATCTATATGAATTTGTCAGGAATTAATTGAAAATAAATATGCTGACTGCAAGAAGCAGTTTGAGTGCTCCTTAGAACATGTGTGTATAATTTCAATATTTTTTTTAACAACGTTCATTTTATAATTAAAAATAAGAAGTCTTTGGCACACAAATTGTGATAGCAAACTGACATTGTGGGCAATAATTAAAATACTGTGAAATTTGAGAGGTAGGAAGTGTCTTCTCTCCTTTAGACAAAATGGAAGTAATCTTTATGTTTATTGACAAAGGAGTTCTGAACTACATTGCTTTGGAAACTTATGTTAGAATTTCTATAGAAGTATAGCTATAAGATGTAGGGTTTTTTCAGCTTGTTAAACAAAATGTAAGGTATCTCTTTATGGCTAAAAAAGGGATCTTTCATTCTTTTGTATGGAAGTGATTCTGTGATTTCAGCTTGAAAACCATGCTTGTGATTGTTACATAGGAAGCTTAATACAAATATTTTGTATCGTTTACAACATGCAAAGCTGCATCAGTTTGTGCTTGATTAAAGCAAACTGGAAATTTTGTGTTAAAAGCAAAACATATTTCCAGGAGCAATGGAAATCATGCAGCATTCAAGTGAGAATAAATTGTCGTAAGAATGATTAGTTCTAAATGTGGGTTCCCCTCTACTCCCATGATTTTTTTATCCATAGATTTTACCAAATATGCTTATTCCTTGCAGTGTACTTTTATCCTGAAGCAAATAAGCAGAGGGTAAGGTGACAAAATTGTGTTAGATTCTTTGTTAGGTCTTTCAAACATGTTTTGTATTTCATTCAGTTGTATGTATAATATTGTCTTATATAAAACCTGATTATTTTACAGGTCACTAATGAGATAGTTAGGCAACTGATGGAACAGAAAGGACTGTATAACCTGGAAAAACCTGGTGAATTTACCAACATTGTGGACATTCAGTTTTTGGCTGCCATGATCCACCCTGGGGGAGGTCGCAATGATATTCCACAGAGGCTGAAGAGACAATTCTCTGTGTTCAACTGCACTCTGCCTTCTAATTCTTCCATTGACAAAATTTTTGGTAAAGGAAAACTAGCTTTGTATCCATCCCATTTTTTAAAATGATTTTTCCTTATCCTTCTATTTATACATATTATTGTTAAAATTGAGGCTTAATTCCCCTCTGATTTGTTTACCAGCACATTTGCCTCCAGTAATCACTCCCCACCTGCAACGACATCAGTCTGTAAGTTTTTCAGGTCCAGTCACATCTCTGAAACTCTTGGTATGCTCAGGTGCCACTGCTGCTAAGAATGAGTGACTAAAGACTAGACTTTCACAAAGGATGGGATCATACTGATTTCAGCAGGAGATTAGCTATTTAAGGCCAGTGGAAACCATTTTGGGAGAAAAAGAACATTTTAATGTCAGATTAATTAAAAGCTAAATAACTGTTGAGCTAGTGGCAGAATGGTGTTAAGGATGGCTGAATCAAGATTTGAATAAACACTGGAAAGCCGTTTCAATAAAGTTGAAAAGGTTTTGGGGATTGGAAAAAAAAAAAAGAAATAGAAACATCAGATGATCATCGCTCTTGGTGTTGCACTAACGTGTCTTTGATCTGGTAATCTTTTTTCCACAGGTGTAATTGGAGAAGGGCACTACTGTAGTGAGCGGGGATTTTCAGATGATGTGAAGAAAACAGTAGCCAAATTGGTTCCACTGACACGAAGACTGTGGCAGATTACCAAGCTAAAAATGTTGCCCACCCCAGCCAAGTTTCATTATGTCTTCAACCTTCGGGACCTCTCCAGGATTTGGCAAGGAATGCTGAACACTACATCAGAAGTGATCAATGAACCACAGGTAAGTGCAGCACCTCAGTGACTTTGTTATAATTACTGTAGGAAAGAGGATGCATTTGAGTTTGCTTTAAAAATGCAACTTCAGTGGGTTTTTTGAGGCAAAGGTATGTAACTCCAACTTTTATAGTACCAACTAAAATGAAACTTTGTTTCAGAACAATAACAAAAGCCACTTCTTTTGTCACAGCAGTTTGCTTCTATCTGCTTTTCCTATTACTGAAAAATGCCTATTTATCTGAAAGAAGTGAGAAAATAAGTGAGAAGCAATGAACCCAATAAAAATGCTCATATATTGATTTAAAAAATTGAATAGTTCCTCTGCTCCATTACTGTCTCGAGACTTTCAGTCACTACCTTCCAGTAAAACATCATTTCTCTTCTAATTTTTTAAGGAAAAATGATTTAGAATTTTAAGCTTTGAAACTTGTAGTGCTGGAAACGCAATGTTTACCATAAACATGGAAAATTTGTTAAATATTTGGGTTATATAATTGCTTCATGTACAATATACATCTCTGTTTATTGAATAAGCTCCTGAATTCTATTGCATCTAAAATTTAAACTTCAGAATGGGTTTTAATTTCTACAGCTAAAAAATATTGAGCACTTAGGTTACTATATATATAAATGTATACACACACTCAAATAATGTCTTTTGAAGTGTAAAAACCAATTGGTAAAAATGCTATTATATAAGTTTACATATTAGTTCTGAGACTTGACATAGTATGTGTCATCTGTACTAAGTGCTGTAGGCTGAACAAAAGGTCTTCAAAAAGTACCTGGAATTTTTTCTACTTTGTATAGTAATAGTGTAGGATTAAAAGCAGTGCTGCTGGTATTAACAGTCGGACAGGTTCTCCCTCTTAATCCTCTGACCAAACTGAGGGGCTTTAAAGGTATATTGAATTTGGAGAAGGGATAATATAAATACTAAATCAATTCTTTTGTTTTTATTCTCTAGCTACTTTGGCTGTAGCATTCAGAGTGATATCTCTGTTTGGCATGAAATTATTTGTGCCACAATGCTTATATTTTCACCCATCTTCTACTTAATGGCCAGTTAGAAAAGTGGTTTATCAATACATAAACATGTTATCTGGTATGGGTATGGTTTTAGGGCTGGGAAAATAAAATCTTCATACATCTCACTTTGGAATCCTAGATTAAGGCTTCTTCCATAATTAACTGAATATATAATCTTGAATTGCTATTGGGCAGAATAAGAAGCTCAAGGTATCTCTTCTGAAGAATCCCCCAAATACTATTTATTTTCTAATACTAAAGTTGTTTTTAAGTAAAGAAATTAAGGCAAAGCTTTAAAGTTGGTATAGTTTCTTTTCAAGCCAAATGAGTTCTTCAGTTCAAGAGAGACATAGAGCTCCTGGAGCATTTCCAGCAGAGAGCTACAAAGACAGTTAAGGGACTGGAGCACCTCTTTTAAGAGGAGAGGCTGAGGGAGCTGGGCCTATTCAGCCTTAAAATGAGAAAACTGAGGGGAGACCTCATCAATGTCTGCCAGTATCTGAAGGGAGAGCATCAGGAGGACAGAGCCAGGCTCTGCTCAGTGGGGACAAGCAATGGGACAAGAGGCAGAAACTGATTCACAGGAAGCTCCACCTGAACAAGAGGAAGAACTTCTTTACTCGGTGGGTGATGGAGGTTGCCCAGAGAGGTTATGGACTCTCCCTCACTGGAGATATTCAAGAACCATCTGGATGCAATTCTGTGCCATGTGCTGTAGGATGACCCTGCTTGAGCAGGGAGGTTGGACCAGATGACCCACTGTGGTCCCTTCCAGCCTGACCCATTCTCCTTCTGTGATTCTGTGAAATGCCATTTTTTTTTCCTGTATGCAGGTGCTGATAAAACTGTGGAAGCATGAATGTAAGTGTGTTATTGCTGATCGTTTCACAACCTCAGAAGATGTTAATTGGTTTCACAAAGCTGTGGCAAAACTCATTGAAGAGGAATTTGAAGATCCAAAAGCTTTGCTGAATCATGAAACAGATGCGTGCTTTGTTGACTTCTTAAGGGATGCACCTGCAAGAACTGGTAAAGATGGACTCTAGTAAATCTTGGGAATGACAAGAATAGGCAAGGGGATATGATTTGCCTATCAAAATTATTTGCCTTCCTGGTGACAGATTAAATGTAACTGTCCTGTAATGTGCATTTTAGCATGGAACTTCATCTAAATACAAAGCAGGAGACCTCAAAGAGAAAGGCTGTATTTTGTCCTCCATAGATTTGAGGACCTAACCTAAATCCTGAGCCTTGAGAATCCCCTTTTTGTTTTTGGCATTAAATGAAAAGAAGAGCCAGTGCAATTTTTTTATTTGTCCCTATGATGGCATTTAGTGTTTCCCATTATGGTGGAAGTGTAAGAGTAGGACCCTAATTTATGAGCTCTTCAATATATAAAAAATGACATCTGGCATGGACTTCAAAGAGCCCTATGCTCAGATTAGTAATATGTTTACTAGTACTACATAATATTTTTGTTTCTGGGTTGTAAAAGTACAATATGTTTATCCCTAAGAGAAATACATGATGACTTAGATCTTAGTGAAGTTTTAGATCTTAACTTCAAAGGAATTGTTAGTGGTGCTAGTGATCTCAAGACCCTCCACCTATTCAAAGGTGTTTTTATCAGTTGGTTTTGACATTGTTATTTAGTGCTTGTGATTATGATTCTTGAGACTGAACAAGACTTTAAAATAATAAATTATGCTAGCTGCCTCTCTAAATAATGGAAAAGTCTGCCCTTTCATAGGTTTTGTACTTGATTATACTGTCCTTGGACATTAATAATAAAACTGTAGGAACAGAATTAAGATAATTCTTTTAAATATTTCAAAACTGTAAGAATATCACTACATTAACTTAAATTAACTCCTTGATGTATTTCTTACTAGTTTCCTATCAGCTGCTAAGTTGTTTAAATGTTTTATTAAATTTGTAAGAAATTTATTTCCACCTGGAATACTCCTTTTGTTTAACCAGTGCATTTACATGTTAAAATAAGAAGTCAATTGATTTAATTAGGTTTTAATCTGGAGGAGTGTTCATATGAAGAAGCAATATAGAGCTAAAAATTTTGAAATAAGGGTGACTTCAAGCAAACAAAAAACACAATATAAAGGACAGCTGAAAGAGAATTAATAATATTTTGAGAGAGTAGTTTCTGTAGTAAAATATGATTTTCTTACACTATGTTTTTATATATGTAGTTTTGGGTTTTATTTTTGTTATTGTTTTTCTGTTGTTGTTTTTTCCTTTGAAACTGCATGAATATTAGAATGGTGCAATGGAAAGGAGATTGAGAAAAAATTGGATAAAAGAAAAAAGTTACAGACACTATTTTAAATAGAGTTTGGTTGAGGGTTGGAATTTTTTCCCCCACCTTTCTGTCCCTTGCCTTCACACTGGCTTCTAGTGCTTTATGAAGTGCTCAGGGAAATACTTATTTTCCTGGAATGACTTATTTCATTGATTTTAATTCTACCAATTAGAGATAATGTTCTTAATTATATATTTCTTCAGCAAGTTAGAAGAGATTTAGCAAAACTGATTGATCTAGGATAACTGGAAAAATACATCCTGTAGCATATATGGATCATGAAATCCTAAAACTAATTGAGCTAAATGTATGTAAATAAGCAAAACTGCAATAATATTTTACTAGTATTATTTTTGAGGAAATCCAATCCGCCAACCAGAACCCCCGTGATGTCTGCCTGCTGGCACTACTCCAAAGAGATTTGTCAGTTATTGATTAATGAATGGTCTGGATGAGAAGTGAGATGGATTGAAAACTGGATGAATGGTCAATCCCAGACAGTGGTGATCAGTGGCTCAAAGTCTAATTGGAGACCAGTAACTAAGGGTGTCTCCCAGGGGTCAACCCAGGGTTCAGTCATCCTCAGTATTGTCATTAGTGGTCTGGATGATGGTGCAGAGTGCACCCTCAAGCCAGTTCCCAGATGACACAAAACTAGGTGGAGTGGTTGATATGCCAGAGGTTGTGCTGCCTCCCAGATGGACCTTAACAAGAACTCCATAAGGTTCCAAAGGGAAGTGGAAAATCCTGGACTTGGGGAGGAAAGGTTCCACACTCCAGTATTTACTGGTGGTCACCCGTCTGCAAGTCAACTTTGCAGAAATGCACGTGGAGGTGCTGTTTGGCACCAACCTGAACATGAACCAACAGTGTACCCTTGCAGGAAGCAAAAACTAGTGACATCCTGAGCTGCATTAGAACAAATGTAGTCAGCAGGCCAAGGAAAGGTACTCCTTTCCCTTTTTTTGAGGACTACTAAGGCTGCACCTGGAGTGCTATGTCCAGGTCTGGGCTCCTCAATGCAAAAAAGACATAAATATACTGGATAAAATCTATTGAAGAACTTGAACATCAGCAATGTTTTTTTGTTTGTTTGTGTTTTTGGGTTTTTGTTTTGTTTGTTTTTTTACTGTGACAGTCTAGTACATGTTGTTCAGTGATGTTGTGGAGTCTGTGTCTTTGGAGGTATTCAGGTATTCATAAGCCACCTGTGCATAGTCTTGGGAAACCAGTTCTAGGCAGCCCATCTTGAGTAAGAGGTTGGACCAAATGACCTTCAGAGGTCCTGCCAATCTCAACTTTTCTGTAATTTTATTAGCTGTAAGAATTCTTATGAATGAAGGCATGTCACCTTTCAGTATGATTAAGGTTATGAATGAAAAGATGAGGCAGCAGCACTGTTACCTCCTTTCTTTGAGAGTTGACTTGTACCTTTCATATCACCTAAGGAAACAAAAGTATGCTAATTCACAATGAAAATATTTTTATGTTACGGCAGTTATTAATTTCAAGAGTATTTTTTTCTTAGTGCAGTTATTTAATCAATTTAGACTTTTTATTTACAGGAAAGATTATTTGCAATTTTTAACTGCAGAATTTATTTACCTTGATTCTCTGGTGCTACTTTTGTTTCTAGCACCTAAACAAGTATCATTTTTCATCATTCAAGTTTCAGCTATCAAGAAAGAAGGCTATTTAACTTTTTTTCTCAGTTTGTTTTTAAAAATTACATAGCTGAAATTACCATTTCTTGCAGGCAGGGTGTACTCAGAACTCTTATATATACATCTAATATATATTATGTATAATAAACCCGTTTCTGGGTGGTGAAATTTCTACTTCTCTTTACTTATCCCCTCATTGAACCTTTGTCAATTATTTAAACTGCTAAGGTTTTATTACTTGCTTTTTGTTCTAGATGAAAAACCAGAGGACGTTAATTTAGATATTCCCAAAATCTATGAACCAATCTCCTCATTTCATCAGCTACGGAATCGTTTAAATAAGTTTTTACATACATACAATGAGAATGTTCGTGGTACTGGAATGGACATGGTTTTCTTTGAGGATGCTATGGTTCATTTAGTCAAGGTACAGTCTTGCTGGATTGCCATTTGTTGTTGTTCACTTGCCCACACCTTCTTTGAGTAGAGGTATGCATGAATGCATGAATCAAGGTAAATTACTTCTGAAACTACAGCAACTGATTTATTACTAGAAAATATTTGATCTATCACTCTGTGGCTAGGCATTAAAACCTATTAAAAACTTTTCAGAATATGCACCAGATGGAACTATTCTTTTATACCTATCTTTAATGTTTGGTGGGATCATGGCGCTAGCTATTCTAATTCTATTTCAACCTTCCTTCTTCTTAATTCTTCTGGGAGCCCTTTCTGTCTTTGGAATGAGTCAAATGAAATTCAGGTTAAGACATAATTGGTTGCTTCTGAAGGAGTACGCACAGCTGAGTAGGAATTAATGTAGTCCAAAATTCTTTTGTAGATCCACAGTATGTTCACTGCTTTTAAAGTTCTTTTGAATATGGATTGGAACTGACCATAACTTTTAGCAAAGCACAGCTTGAGATGATTGTTCACACAGAATAGGCCTCATACAAAGGAGAGTCTTTTTTTTTTTTCCCTACACTAGAACCTCTATTGTCTCAGTTGAATAGTGAGGTTTTCAATATTTCTTATAATAAATTATTAAGAACTGAATATTTAATTGCATCATCCCCTCAATATAATGTTAAATATAAAAAATATTAAATTTAATTATAGTTTACAAACACATTGCATCTGCAGTTTTCAAAATTTTTGGGTGAATTCTTGTTATTTCACAAAATTAGTCCCTTTCTTTCTAAGGTTCACTGCAAAATCAATGGCTTTCTGCTATGGATTTCTTTAGGACAATTGTAAATAATCATCACACTTACCAATAAGTTTCTCATTTATTCCTAGGAGAAAAAGCTATGCAAGTTTAGGATGTAGTAATTTTTTTTTTTTTTTTTCTTCTCTGGACAGCCACTTGTCATCAGCAATATCTTCTTTGGGTAGCTAGGTGGTAAATTTCTGAAATTTTTTATTAGTCTTTGCTTGGTAAAATGAATAGGTAGTGTTTCTATGATTCTAAATTCTTGAAAACAGGAACAACTATATAGACTTGAGACAGCTTCTAAGAGAAAGTGAGATAGGCACAGTTGAGGTAATGCCTAATCGGCCTAATCTGAGCTGACATAATATGACTTGAATGAGTTAAAGCTGGGGGATATCTTAAATAGAAAACAAAGTTTCCAATAGAGGCTTGTGTGCCTCTACCTGGAAAAGGTCTAATAGCCATTACTGAAATGATCAGTGATATTGCAAAGGTGTTGTGCTAATTAAATTTTCTTTCTCTGGTTAAATAATAAAGAAGCTTAGAGCAAGCCTTCATACTTGAATTTACCTTTCTTATCAAATACTAACCTATGGAAAATAACAAATACATTACACTCAATATGTAAAATAAACAGGTTTAAAATTAGAGGATATTGGCATGGCTATTTTTAATAGCTTGGAAAGAGGTAGCTCAGAGGACAGGCAAGTAAGTAAGTATCCCAGGTTGCTTATTGACACGATGGAATTCTGGAGTCATCAAAGAACTGTTCAAGATAATAAAGACAACAGAAGCCAATCCCATGCATCATTGCTTGTATGGAGGAGACCAGCTGCTAACCAGCTGGCTGGTATTATTGTGTCTTTGAGAGGGAATTGGCTCTGTGCTGCTCTGGATATTAATGTAGGCTCCTCTGGGTACAGTGAGGGTCTGTCCACTTGCAACTGATGGGCTGTGGAAAATATTTGTCTCCTGTACTTAAATACATGTTTTCTCAGCATCAGGTAACATCTACCTGCACAAATGTTTCATGGCATCGTATTTTGGCTGAGGGCAGTGGGCAAGTGCTGTATGCAGTTCATAGTTACTGCTGATTTTTTTTCCCCCCCTGAATTCTTAAGGGCCTATTTGTTTACATTTCATAGTCCTGAAGGGAAATGTGGAGCAGTAGGAAGTTACTTAAAAGATAAATAATGAAGTGGGAAAGAAATGTAGATCTAATTGTGAGATGTGATCAAATATTCATACATGATACTCTGCATTTTTACAGTCAAGTAAATGAGAAGCATAACAAGTTTCATTATAAAGGCAGCATTATTACCTGCTGCAGAGAATACTGAAGACTCTTTGTCCCAAATTTAACATGCCTGGGAAATCCTGTCTTCTGGGTCACAATGAAAGGACCTGGTGAGATGAATCTTACCAAAGTTATCCAGAGGTCATGGTATTGGGGAAATTATTATTTCCTTCCCAATTTTGATAATCCCTAATGCTGTGATAGCACATCACTAAGAAATCACAGCTGAGATTTACTTGTATTTTGTGGGAGATGTAATTCTACTGATAACTGAACATACACAGTGATGAAATCAAATGGTTGCTATACTATTTGACAGGTCAACAGTAAATACTGCAAAGTACAAACAACCACAGAATATATTAATAGTAATATAGAATCCCTTATTTAAACCTTAATTTTTTTGTTTGTTCTTCACTTCTAATGTAACTTTATTAATGTGGTAGCATAGACTTTTTGGATGTGTGACTTTTACATTTTGTAGCAATAAATGACTGGTATATTACACAGATTTCTCGTGTGATTCGCACGCCTCATGGAAATGCTCTCTTAGTTGGAGTTGGTGGCTCTGGAAAGCAGAGCTTGACAAGACTGGCATCCTTCATAGCTGGCTATGACACATTCCAGATAATGTTGACGAGGTGAGCAGTACCTGAAATTTAAATAAATAAGTACTTTGTGTTTTAACTCTTCCTATGAATAAAACAGGCTCACATTCTCTGCGTAACACAGTCTGATCACCATCACATAGAGTGGAAGGACATGAAAATCCCTTGAAATATGCTCAATTTTCTACAATAATTGTGAATTTTTGCTATCTTTGGAGTAGGAAATTATTTTGTTTCTTTCACAGAATGAGAAAGAATATTGGCGCTGTCAAGTTATCTTTGAGTCTTTACATGATACATTAAGTGGTGCTGAAAATATTTTCAGGTGGTTATCTATCCAAAAGGCCTTTATGAATTCATCTTGTAATATTTTAAATGCTGTCATCTGAGGAGTTTGAATCCTTATCCCTGCCCTCTAACTTGGTAGATCTTTACATATATATAAGTATTTTGACAACCTTTTCCAAGTACATTTTTGCCATATTTCCTATTGTTCAACCCAGTGTGGTTTCTTTTGAAATAACTTATAAAACATAAAAAAATAAATTATAAATCCTTCTCTGAATGCCTCAGAATGAATACCTCCCCAATTGTCTGTAGGACAGGTCAGTTTTTGCATACAAATTAGATGCCATTCTAGAGAAGCGAAACTATTTTATATCTTTTAAAGGTGTGATGGCTGCAGAAGAAATTGTAGATTCACATGTGGGAAGGTCCCTTGGTGTGGATCTCATCAGAGGATCTATCTGAAATAAGCATCTTTTTTGCCTTAAGTTTCAAGACATTGCTTCTAACTTAAATTTGCTTGGTTTTTTACCCTTTTGGTCAGAAGACTTTTTAAAAAAGAGATGAGTATTTCAGCTAACTAACTAACTGGTTTTTTTTGTAGATCATACAACACTTTAAACTTGATGGAAGATCTGAAACTCTTATACAGAACAGCAGGACTGCAAGGCAAAGGCACCTGTTTTCTTTTTACAGACAACGAGATCAAAGATGAGTCTTTCTTGGAATACTTGAACAATGTTTTGTCATCAGGAGAGGTAAGATGCTTCCTCACGATCAATTTTCTGCTTTTTAAAATTTATAATTCTGAAGTAAAATAACAATTTATTTGAAGATTTTGTTATAAGTCCAAGAGTACACTTTCAAAAACTAGAACTCAAGTGCCTTTTGTTGTTAGAGTATTATTAAAAATGAATGCAGTATATAAAATCTACAAAATCCTAGGTTAGGGTGAGAGAAGCTATCTCAAAGGACATCAGAACAGCTTTAAAAAATAAAATTGAGACTTGGGAAATATTACTATGTTTTAAAAAGTTGTCTGTTAAATCAACTATTAGTGTACAGTTAGTTTTTATATGGCAAATTTATATCCAGAATGGATGGGATGGATTTTATTGATTTTATTTACTTTTTTTTCCCCAAGGTTTTCTTAATTTTAAATTTTTACAGCAAGTCAGCTTTCAGTCTGTTTAATGGAATCACTTCATTAAAACTTCTTGTTTAAAGGAAGTTTGTGGGCACTAGTAACTTCAGTGTCCAAGATGTTATGTCCCTTCCTACAATGCTGTGCATTAAAAGAGCCTTGTGCTATATCCTGTATTTTGGATCATCTCAAAAAGCATGAAAAATCTTCCTTTTTCCCAAAGGTGTCAAACTTATTTGCACGTGATGAAGTAGATGAGATCATTAGTGACCTCATTCCCTCCTTCAAAAAGGAACATCCACGAAGACCTCCAACCAGTGAAGCTCTGTATGACTATTTCATGACCAGAGTCCGTCAGAACCTTCACGTCGTTCTTTGCTTTTCACCAGTAGGTGAAAAATTCCGAAATAGGGCCCTGAAGTTCCCTGCTCTCATTTCTGGATGCACTATAGATTGGTTCAGCCAATGGCCTAAGGATGCTCTGGTGGCAGGTATGTGTAGGTTTTATCTTTGCAAGATACGTAATTTTCTGATCAGTGGTCATGTAGCTGTTTTAATTGTCTTGAATTTTGTTTGCTAAAAGAAATTTACTTGATTCTAAAATTTGATGTAGATAGTTTCCTCTTTAAAGCCTGTATTAAGCTGTTGAAATATTTCTAACAGAGGAATGGTTTTGAACACAGTTTGAAGAAAAATTCCCTGTGAAGATGTCTTAAAAGCATTTGTAAAGAAGGCAGACAATGCTTTCAAAATCAAATAAAGAGATTATTTGTGAATGTGTCTGTGATAGGGCATACAGAGGAAGGCTGTGATTACCCAGTCCCTGGTAGGTAGCAGCTAGGTTCAGAGTGAAAAAGCAGTTGCACGCTTTGGAGATGAAAGAATGCCAGATCCTTGGCTATACTTTTTACTAACAAGTGTGGAATAATATTCAGAATCTCATAGAGAAAAGAAGACTGGGTTTTCAGAAGCTGGGTGAAAGCCAAGATAATACACGCTGACCTGTTTTGTAGTGACTTGTTTATAAGCTAAGATGTGTTCGTAAATATTTGCTTACATTTAGGCTTTCTTTCTTTCCTAAGTATCTGAACACTTCCTGTCCTCATTTGATATGGACTGCACTGCTGATACAAAGAGGGAAATTGTGCAGTGTATGGGCTCATTCCAGGATGGAGTGGCAGAAAAGTGTTCTGATTACTTTCAAAGATACAGACGTTCTGCACACGTGACTCCCAAATCCTACCTGACCTTTATTCAGGGATATAAAACCACGTACAGAGAAAAGCAGGCTGAAGTGCAAACATTATCAAACAGGTAAACTACTCAGGTTACATCTGTTTTTATGTAATTTTCCTCCTCAGGTAGGTATATTCTGATACACTTCATTTCAGTGCATGACTCATCTCCTTGCACAGCAAAAAAAGGTGTTTTTAGCTCCTAAAATTATGTTAAGATGTAACTTATTCAAATATTGTAGTTGCTTTTAATATATAAGCTAGACTATATATATTTGGGGGGTGGGGAGGGAAAGAGTAGTGGTGCATGAAAAATAGAGGTAGAGGGTATATGAGGTGAACATAAATGATACCATGTGTTTTTAAACAGTGAAAGAAGACATACATCTACGTGTAATTTCATAATATATAGATAATAGCATTTAATTTGCCAGGGAACAACCTTTGTTTTCTTGCTGAAAACTTGTAACCTCTTGTTACGAACATGAAAGAAATATCCTTAGTGGTTTTGTGAACACAGAGCCTCACTTAGACTCTCAAGCTTTTTACTTGTAGATTATAAAAGTGGTTTTGAAATACTTATTCCTATTTTCAGATGCTTTATTAAACTAATGGCATCTATTTGCAGATATATCTTCATGTCAGGAAAACCCAGTTATAATGTAAAATTAGCAATTAGTGTATCAGTTGGTATCACTCCTATGAAAAACTGTCTTCTCAGTTTTGAAAGATTGTCAAAAAGAGCTGGAAACCTTAAAGAAAGGCTTAAACTTGTTTATTTCACTTTAAAACATTCTTTGTCTTCAAAGTCAAATTGAGTTTGAAACCTGTAGATACATTAGAGGTGAAGGCTTGTAGAACAGAAGAGTGTTGCCCTGTTTTCTGCCTTCAGATTTACCAAGTTAGGTAATGAAGTCCAGTTTCTTCCACTTAAGCTTAGCTGCACTGTCTGAATTGCTTTGTTGGGGTTAACACTTTGTTCAGCTGTCCAAGTACTGCATAGCCTTTGCAATAGCAACCTCTGTAGAGGCCCTTTAAACTTGTCTGAAAAGTCCCAATTTAAGAATTTATGATAGAAAAAAGCACTGTTGAAGGGGCATTTTAATGCTGAATCGGAGAAGTCTTACCTCAATACTATTTAACTTTTACTCTCTTTTGTTTGGTCTTGGTTTCTTTTCAGTTTCCACTTCAAATAAGAAATATTGTTTGGTTATAATTTTCAGAATTGTGGTAATCAGAAAGTGATTTCTGCTATACAGAACTCAGTTCTTTGAATATTGGCTCAAGAGGGACAGTGACATTTATAGAACCAACATGTAGGATTTTTATGCAATGATAAAGACATACTGTTTGATTAGAAGTGGGTAAAATTTCAAGCCACAATCTTTATTAATGTATTTTCTGTCCACTTTATTGATTCTGAAGATATCAGAAAGGTGAAAGTTCTTGTGCAAGTTTTGTTTTTGGTGTAAAACATCTTTTGCAGTTGTTCATTCTTATTGATGTGATTCATTCTATAGATAGAAAGTAAATTGCATAGTGAGTGAGATACTTCTTGTTTGACTTTTTAACTTCAGAATAAATACTGGTCTGGAAAAATTGAAAGAGGCCTCTGAGTCAGTAGCTGCTCTAAGCAGAGAACTGGAGGTAAAAGAAAAGGAACTTCAAATTGCCAATGAAAAAGCTGACATGGTATGTACAGCCTTCAAAGTGTATTGCTGTTTGATATTTCTTCTCCTTTTATTCCTTCTGTTTTGAAAAGACTAATCAAGTAAAATGAAGTTAAGTGTTGGAAAGAAAGGATCTTGGAGGAAATGATCTTATTTGAGTTTTCTGGAATAGGAAAGATATGATTTTACAACAAAAAACTCTTTTAACTATTGCATGTGGTTTTTCTCACGTTCTAGGTATTGAAAGAAGTTACTGTAAAAGCACAGGCTGCTGAGAATGTGAAGGGTGATGTTCAGAAAGTGAAAGACAAAGCCCAAGCTATTGTAGACAGTATCACAGTTGACAAAGCGATCGCTGAAGAGAAGTTGGAAGCTGCCAAGCCTGCCTTGAAAGAGGCAGAAGTAGCCTTACAGGTTAGTACTTGAACCATGTATAACATTACCACTAAGAAGGTGGGTGTCTTTGAAATACAAAATTGCAGGTGCATTGCATAATTCTTCACTTGCAAAAAAATAAATATACGTATTTCGAGGCTTTTTAGATTCAGTTTTGTTTTTCTTTTTTCATGTGAGTACCAACCCCCAAATAGTCAGTTTTCAGAAAAGGGCAAGTTTTAACTTTCATTGAACCTGTAATTGATACAGCATGTGCTGCAGGTTGATGTTAGACTAGTAACTGAATATTGATACTATTATTAAACAACTTGTGGGCAATGAGTGAAGTGCTGTCCATGTAAAATCGATTGTAATTCCATCTAAATCTATTGCACTTTCAATAAGTTTTCTGGTCCACCATTTTCTGTCTCTTTAAAAAAAAAATCTTTTCTTAGGAGTTGTGGCATTACCAAGATTTCATTTCCTTCACCATACTTTTCTTGTAAAGCTTTTTTAATAGAATGCCCATATATTTAAGATTTTAAAAGAGTAATATTAGCTGATCTTGCATAATATTAATCTTTGTCTGCTCAACTGACTTTCTAGGAGGATGTACCTCAAGGCATTTTGCTGTGAGCAGTAATAGTGGCATCTGAAATATGCCTGTTAGATGCTAGCAGGGACCTCATATGTCAAGAAACAGAAAAGTATGAAGAAAACTCAAAGGGTTTTATGCAGATTTACTGGAAATTATACCTTTCCATTTGAGAGGCTGCTAGCAGTTGTGGTGGTTAAAGACTGATTTGAAGGACTGGCATGATTAGTTTTGAAATCTAGTGTAGAAAAATTTTTATGGATCTTCTGAATGTAAGAATTCACTTTGAGTTAGAGATGTTTAACAGTCTCTGATTGCCATGATGCTTAAAGGACCGAGTGCAAAAATCTAAATGAAAGTTGAAGAACTGACAGCTGGGAGGAGTGAAATAAGGGAGAAGGTTTGCATTATAAGACCCTGATGTATAGCCACAAGAAAAAGGTTAAAGAACTAGCAACAACATAACAACAAACCAGGTAGTGGGCAAGTATTCTGAAAAGTGAAAAAATAAGCAATGTTAATTAGTCAGCATCTGCAGTATAAAGAGGGCACCAGGGCTTACTTTCTGCTTTTGACTGAAATGGCTGAACCAAAACAACACTGCTCTTCTTGAAATGTGGGGTGCTAATAAATGAAAACCTGATTTCAAGTAAAAGTAATGCTATCATTATTGTAAAACTTCTCAATGGGAAGAATTATTTGGACCTAATCTTGAAATTCTTGAATTTTCTATGATAAATTGCTTTGCCTGTGTCTAAAGGGGAAAGGCAAACTATCATATAATGAGAATGTGTACAATGTGTATATGTATTCTCAGTGTTCATTCTTTCATTCATTCACTCCCGTAAGCAAGAATCTTCTTCTATATGGGTCTGCATCTTCCAAAAAATTCAAAAAATTAATTTCATAATCATTACAGATTTGCAAATTCGAGCTGGGGATTCCTATTGTAGAATTCTGCTTGCAGAGTAGATAAATGCCTTTTTAAATATTTGATATATAGAAAGGTCATTACCCAGATTAAAAAAAAAAAGTGATTAGCTATTTCACTCCCTTTTTTAACATGTTTTAAAAATGATAAATGCTACATTAAGATATGTACACAACATCTTATAAGCATTTATAAATATATAATGAGATTAGATTTTAAAGTTTGAGTAAGAATTGTCAAGGTTCGGTAAAACTTTGTTGCACTTTGCCCTGTAATAAAAATAACACATTGAAAATGCACAACATTAGACAAGTAAATAAATAAATAAATAAAATTTAAATGTAACAATTTTGCCACAATTTGTATGTTAGCAAAAAAAGTCTGAGCTGAATTTCCTAAGAGTCACCAAGAAACACTGGTTAAAGTTTTCACACAGATATCTGGAAAAACTGGTGAATTATTTGGTGCACACTGAAACAAACAAGCAGAAAAATATTGAAGGGAAACAAAGGGCTGGCAGAGGGAAGGCAGTCTGGTTAGTCTGCCTTACTTTGAAGTCCCTTTATTGAAGTGTAGACACAAGTAATTAAAATCTGCCTTCATGAGGCGAGGTGTGTGCTAGGCTAGAAGCAAGGTGTCATAACACATGCAGTAATCTGTTGCTTACTGTTTGGGCTGTCATGTACTTGGACTGATTAAACTGGCAGTGAATAAGCAAAGCTTCTGCTCAGAGCTGAGTCTGTTGTAGGCATGGGTCTGCCTGCCAGCAGTTCCCATTGTTGAGTGGTTTTGTTACTCTGCATGTGATGCAGTAAGCACTACTGCTTAAATCAGTTCTCTAAGGAGACATCTTCAGCAGACTTTCCTGATAAGAAAATCTGATTCATGATGTAGAGTTATGAGTTACAGTGTTAGACCTGCACCCTAGGCTTATTTAGCCTTAATAGGGCCTAGTTTTTTATACTTTATTAAATATTTTTTTTTCTCACAGGCCTACTCCTACGCCAGGAATATTCCTGGTAAGATGTATAAGAAGGTGCACGCATATACATATACCAGGGCTTCTCACTGGTTTCCTTAATTTGCCTTCATCTGCTGGATGTCAACAAAAAGTATTTCCTTTCTAGATTCATTTTGTGGTTAATATGTTTGCATTTAAAAAAAAAAAAACAAAAACACAAAAAAACAAGTAAAATTTCAAGATATTTCTGGTTGACCCTTTTTTATTGTCAAAACAGTTTATGGTTGTTTTGAGTTTTAAGGTGCTGCTGTGGAGGTGCTGTGCTGAGGTTTCCTAGCAATTGATAGGAGTTAGCAGTGAAAATCTAATTGGGGGGTTCCTTCTAGCTTCGTGCTTTTTAGAGGTAAAAATAACATAGATATTTTTTCTCCCATTGATTAATACTGTTGGTGAGCTTGTGCTCCATGTTTCATTAACTAAACAGTGAGAGCAATTGCTTTGCCCTTTGTTTTAAATTCCTAGACAATAAAACCTGCAGACATCGCCACTGTCCGCACACTGGGTCGGCCTCCTCACCTCATCATGCGTATCATGGACTGCGTGCTGCTGCTCTTCCAGAGGAAAGTCAACCACGTGAAAATTGATCTGGAAAAATGCTGCATCGTCCCATCGTGGCAAGAATCTCTGAAGCTGATGACAACAGGGAACTTCTTACAGAGCCTACAGGTGCTTGTGCAACCTTTTTTTTTTTTTTTTTTTTTTGATAATGTAAGACAATAAGGGATGGTGTTTTCTCTGGTGTTCATAGGAGAGTACATGTGCAAGGGAAATCACACAATGTTAAGGGCTTAAGAAGAAAAATGGGAAATCTGAAATGTTAAGGGCTTAAGAATAAATATGTCAGAATGAAGTAGGCTTAAATTCTTCTTGCAAAGTCATGTCATAAATCAATTATAATTTTTCCTCAGTGAGTCAATGAAATTGTTTTAGGTGACATATGACTCAAAGCTTTAAACATTTAGTTTGGATAGCTATTACTTGTCTGTTCCATTAAAGTTGATAACAAATACCTTTTTTTCTGGTATTTAATTTTTCATTAATTTTCGACATTGCAGCTTGTGCATATATTGTTATTAGGATGAATACAATCAGAACTTTTTAAAATTTGGGATTTTTTAGTTCACAGCGTTTGCCTAGGGAAATGGAAATACTATCTGGTAAAGAAATGCCTTTTCTTAACTAAAACTAGTAATATGATTTATCTGGTTGGAATAAATGGTATGTTTTCCTGCTCCACTGACTGTTATCATCCCTAGTTTCTGCATTTTGAATTTCCTTAATTTGTTGCTGGTCTAGTAAGGGACTTGAGCAGCTTTGTATGGTTGGTAGTGGCATGGGTATTATTTGTGTAGCATTCACGTTTCATCTACTTGTAAAGGTTTTTAATTTTCTAAAGGACTTAAAAATTTCATTTTCCTTGTGCTTAATTAAACCTATTTGTGCTTCAGGGAACTGCTATTTTTCAAGTTTATCTGGGACAGGCTTTCATTACACTTTGTAATAAATTTTTGGGAGAAAATGGAGAGGTTTTCAGGAGGAAGAAGAAAAAATATGCTTTTCCAAGAGAAGAGTAAAAATAAATTCTTTAAAAATTAAATACATTCCACTAATTAGACAAGGTAATTTAAGAGTAAGATAGACAGCTTGTCCTTTGAAAGGACTGTCTTGTAGAATGTATGTTTTTGAATCAGAGTTTAACTCTTCATTTTTATTTTGAAGATTGTTAAGTTATTCTGTCTTAAGCAAAAGAATGAAATTTCAAAAATGAAATTTCAAACAGCAGCAGTTGTGTTTTGCAACAGCAATTAGCTGTGTAACAGTAATAGTGAGTGTGAGATAGCAAAGATCATAAATGAAGGCAAGGGATTATAAAAGCACAAGCATTTCTATTACCTGAAGGTCATTTCTACCTTCCTTATTTTTAATCCAAATTTTACCCTGTGCTTGTGGATCAATTAATAAAGGATAATGAGAAGAAGGCAATTTCTTTCCATTTTGTAAGTATATATAATCGTGGAATAACTTTGTAAAGGTCTCAAAGATGCAGGTGACCAATAACTTCATATTAGTTGTTTGTAAGTAACACTTGTGATCTCTGTAGTGTTCTATGTGTTCTGAAATACATGTATATATAATTTACACCTATTACATGTGTTTTGTATCTTGCACTTTTTGAAATTTTTTTTCAGCAATTTCAGAAAGACACAATTAATGAAGAAGTGGTAGAACTTTTGAGCCCTTATTTTGAAATGGTGGACTACAACATTGAGACAGCTAAGAGAGTATGTGGGAATGTTGCTGGCCTTTGCTCATGGACCAAAGCTATGGCGGTATTTTTTTCCATCAACAAAGAAGTGTTACCTTTAAAGGTACATCTGCTGGTCAGTCAAAGACACCCTTTGCTCCTTCTCATCCTCACCTGTTTGCACTTGAGGATTTAATCTGTGGGAAACTTCATCTGCCTTATTTGAACTAGGGCTTCCCTCTCCAGAAATTTATTATCTTGAACACTGTAATTCTACAATAAAATATGTTTCAAATGTACTTCCACTCGACAGTTGTCAAAATTATGAAAGAGATGGTGTGGTTTTATGCCTCTGAACCCCTACTGAATGGAGTTAAATCATCTGTCATCTAGTTAAATACAGTACTGCAATTGCTCTCTCTACATTAATTTTGAATTAAGTAGAAAAAAGCCTCGAGATTTTGTTCTTTTTATGTTCCAGATCTCAGTTCGTAAGATGATTGTACAGAGGCTCTCCATCAGTGTTATGCAGAGAAAAAAACAGACCTAAGCAGTTAGAATGAAAGTCAGGAAGAGCATGGTCAAGCAGAGAATAGCTTGTATTATAATAGGAATGATGAGGGGGGAGCAAGGTTTGTGTTTCAACCTAGCATATTGGTTGAACAAATCAAGTAGACTTCTAGAGGCATCATTCTTTTCCACAAGCCGTGTCACACTAACTTTTGTGTCACGTGAAGAATGACTGGCTTTCCCAGAACTATTTTTAATTTTTTTTTTTCTAATTGACATTAAACCAACTATTCAAGTGCAGCTATCTGAAACAAGAATTTAGTTTATTGTAAAATGCAAATAAAGGGTTTTGCTGAGTGCTGATATCTCTGCTAAGAGTTTGATTTGAAAATGTGGTACAGGAAAACTTTATAAAATGTATTACAGAAAATGCTTTAAAATTTTCTGTGTAGGAATACACTTTTATGTTTTTATGCTCTGTAGGCTAATTTAGCAATTCAGGAGAAACGCCTAACCAGTGCTATGATGGATCTGCAGAAAGCTCAAGAAGAACTGGGAGCCAAGCAAGAAGAATTAGATATTGTGCAGGCAGAGTACGAAAATGCAATGAGAGAAAAACAGGTGAACTACCCTTCACAGAAAAGAAGTTTCTACACTTGCTTTAAGGAACACTTAATGTGTTCTTTCCATTTCACTATGATTCCTTGAAAAGGATGTTGATGGACAACAGATAAGAGATAGATAGATAGATAGATTGATCGATAGATAGATAGATAGATCGATAGATAGATAGATAGTAATTGAATACTGCCTCTTTGCTTTCTACCTTCCTCCTTTGCCTCTGATCTTCTCCTCTCTTCCCTCCCACTCCCTCAAAAACTATTTTATTTGTATTCTTTATTCAGGGCATACTACTGTAACTTCAAGTTTCATATATACTATTATATATATATATAATATATTTGAAGTTCTGAGTAGTTCCCCAGAATGAGTAAGTATCAAGAATTTTATGTAATATTCAACAACCTCACCAAAATAAAAGTTAAGAACAGAAATACTAAAAAGAAATGTTGTGTCATGTTTCTGGGAGATGTTGATAGTTTGTCCTGATGTATTTTTTCCCTATCTATCTCACTTTCCCTCCTCTGCATGGTGATAGAGATGTTTGAGAATATATTTCTAACCTGTTGTTTATCTACTGGTTTAATGAGATGTAGAGATTTTTCTGGCCTGTCAGATATATGACTGTAAACAATTTCTCTTGGTTGCATGGTTTTCTCTAGACTTTGCTGGAAGATGCTGAGCGCTGCCGACATAAAATGCAAACTGCCTCAAGTCTTATAAGTGGTTTAGCAGGTGAAAAAGAGAGGTGGACAGAACAGAGTAAAGAATTTGCCATACAAACCAAGAGGTTAGTTGGTAAGTTTTTATCCAGACCTTTTAACTTGGAAGGAAGTTGTTTGAATTGTAATAGATAACGAAACTGAAAGCATTTGAAATGTCAGACCTTTCCTTTGTATCTTAGATCCTTGTCTCAAAAATTACTAAAGGTTAATTCCCTTGCTAAAGCCCTGTTAGGTGAAAAATAAACAGAAGGCTAAAGTTCATATTGAAAAAGAAAATATAATGGATGATGTAAATGTGGTGGCAGATGTTTGGGACATTAAAATTTTAACTAGACTGATGTTTGTAGGTAACACTCCAAAGAGAGTGAAATGTTAGCAAGCGCCAATAAACCGTGTATGACTGAGAATATATATAGAGGCAAGGAAGACTGATACTCAGGCACTGGCATTTATATGTGGAAATCAATATTTTTAACTGCAGTTACTAATGTTCATAAAAATTTGCTTCTTAGAAGGTCATTATTATTTTTTAAATTTGCACTTGTAAACTAAAGTACTTAGTAATAAATAATTGGTTCATTAGTTAGATCAATAAATGAAATTTATCTTGTCATTTACTGTGGACTGAAGTTTCTTCTCTGCCTTTTACCTTGAGAGGCTGCAAAAAAGCAGCCTTGTTATACAGGTTGTATTATAGTAACTAGATTGTATTTTATTTGCTGGTATAATATACATTTATATTATTTATATTTATACATATATATAAACTTATAAAAAATGCAGGATACCTTCCCCACAGATTCATCCTATTTCATTTATAGATGACTTGAAAGTGCCCACAAAGTACTAGGGCTCAGTATAAAAGTATAATATCTTCTCCAGTTTAAATCTTGCCTTCTTATTTCAGAGGTACAAAACCCCCTCAAACTATGGTGTCATAAAATTTAGGGGGAAAATTTTGAAACTGAACTTCTTTTAAGAAGATTAAAAGTTGTCCCACTTAATACCTCCATACTGATGCCTGAGCCAGCTTTTATTACCAGTACTCATCACTGTATTTGATTTACAATAATTTAATTTAATTAGTACTTATAAGGAGTTCCACCACATTCCCCTCACCATGCCCCAACCCTCCCCACCCTTTCCCAAACACACACTCACTCCATTGTCTAGGCCTGTTCTTATGAATGCACAAGGAAATGATGGGATTAAAAGAGTAAGTCCTCTCTGCCGTGTCCTGCTCGTGCAGGATCTGGTGTTTGGGATAACGTTACATGTCTTGAGTTGACCTTAACAAGCTGCCAGATGCTGATCTCTTGATTCCTACAATTGCATAGTAAGAACAAAGTAAATGTGGCCTCTGCTGAAATGTACCATTGTCATGACATGCAGTGAGCCTTGGAAAAAAGATTGATTTTCCTTCTTTGTGGGTCAAAGTGTGTTCTTCTGTTACTGGCCAAAACATGTAACAACTAGTGAAGGGATCAGCTTGTTCATTAGTAGAATTGGCAAAGTTGTAATGCTTTGGTGTTTTTTTTTTTTTCTTTCTTTTTCTCTTTGAGGTGATGTACTCTTGGCAACAGCTTTTCTGTCCTATTCTGGGCCTTTTAACCAAGAGTTTCGCAGTCTGCTGTTAAATGACTGGCAAAAGGAAATGAAAAGCCGAAAAATTCCTTTCCGTAACAACTTGAACCTCATAGAAATGTTGACTGATGCTCCAACTATCAGTGAATGGAACCTGCAAGGATTGCCAAATGATGACTTATCCGTCCAGAATGCAATTATTGTCACTAAAGCATCTCATTATCCTTTATTAATTGATCCACAAGCACAGGGTAAAATTTGGATTAAAAATAAGGAAGGTAGAAATGACCTTCAGGTAATAGAAATGTTTGTGCTTTTATGATCCCTGAAGACTCTTATCTTAGAAAGCATTATAGTTCAGTGATTCACCTTAGGAACTAGAATGCTTAGGAAATCAAATTTATATAAAAAGTCTGGTTTGAATATAAAGAATATCTCAGATATATTTTAGTAGATTTGAGATTTGGCTAGAAGTGGAAGTATATAGTTTAGCATCAGTGACTCAATTTGTTTAATGAATTTATTAACATGAAACATAAACTTTGGAAAGTAGGCTGGATGGGCATTGTCTGGTAATAAACATGTTTTCAGAATAATATAATTGTTAGGAAAAAACACCAACTAGTTGATTAATTCAATTTCATGTAAGTGTTTATAAATGAAGATTCACAGCAAGATTTTTTTTTCACCTTTTTATCAGAAATTATTGTTATTGTTAGTAGGGATGTCAGCTGCTAAGTGCTCTGCGAATATACAGGGCAGACATAGTGCTACAATGTACAGTCTGAAGCAAGATATACAAATTCAATTCAAACAAGAAAATTTGAGGAAGAATGTCCTTACGGCTACAATTATGATTACATCAATAAACCAGCTTAAGAAAAAAAAATCTTGAAAACCATAAAAGTAGTTTGAGGTGTGATAAGAGAGTGGCTCTGAGAACATTACTACTGCTTTCATGCTGATTTTTATCTAGGTATGGAAACCTTAATGGTTGCTTAGTTATGATAAAAACGATTATTAGTTCATTAATAGCTTTATTAAAGTCTAAGCTTAATGTGCTTTTTGAACATGTTGAAAATCCTAGTTATACTGGGGGCTATTTAAAGCAAAGAGTATTTAAGGTCCTGTTCCATGTAAAACTCTAAATTTCAAGGGTGAAAAAAAACCCCAGAAGAATACTTACTTATCTTGGAATTGACCCTGCTGCAGTTTGACTTGGAGATGTTATCCAAGATAAAATTGAAGGTGCTAAAAGGTTCCTGTGAATATTTCCTGTGAAATTTTTGAGTAGTTGCACACATAGGGTATCAAAACTGCTCAGAGCTGTTTTGCTTCTACATTTGCAGCTGAAACTTTGAACTTTGCATTCCATGAGATTTGGCAATGGGATATACTGATGTTACCTTTCCTTGGGCTCACAATCTTTGCCTTAATACTAGTCTGCTCACAGGGTCATTGTTTTTGGCAGTACTTTAAAGAAAATTAAATAATTTATAAATATAAAACTAACAAAATCTTGGTAAATAGGCATAAGATATTGCATCTATGTTTTTAGATCACTTCTTTGAATCACAAGTATTTTAGAAACCACTTAGAAGACAGTCTTTCTTTGGGAAGACCTCTTTTAGTAGAAGATGTTGGAGAAGAGCTTGACCCAGCACTTGATAATGTTTTGGAAAGAAACATCATTAAAACAGGTTCAGCCAACAAGGTAAAAATAAAACAAATGGGCAAACATGTGGAAATTCCCCTTTCCTCCCTTCCCCTCCCCACACCCTCTCCTTAGCAAAATAGCTTCTAACAAATGTAGGACTATAAAAAATTAAACTAATTTAAACTTGATTAATGCTAATACAAGAAAAAATAAGGTAGAGTTTAAGTTCACAAATGGTTAATATATTTAATGTATAGAGTTCCTTATTCCTTTGCTTATGACAACTTTTAGAAGATGAAATAATTTTTGAATGGGCCATTTAAAGTAGTCCTTGACTGTTCTCAATAAATTCTTTGCATCAGATACATGATTTAAGACTGGACTTTTATGCCTTTAAGAAGAAAAACGTAAACTTTTTTCCTATATGCAGTATCTGAAAAAGTGTGTACTGGCTCTTGATATTTCAAGACTTCTTTTTTAATATTTTTCTTAAGGTGAAAGTTGGTGATAAGGAAGTAGATGTTATGAATGGCTTCAGACTTTACATCACTACAAAACTGTCAAATCCGTGCTACTCTCCTGAAATTAGTGCTCAAACCTCCATCATTGACTTTACTGTAACCATGAAAGGTCTTGAAAACCAACTCTTAGGCAGAGTCATTCTCACAGAGAAACAGGTAAAAGAACTGATTGTGTCTATTTTCCTGGCTGTACTTCTTATGTTTACCTGTAGAATATTTAATTTTAATTTATTACTCTCTATTCCCATGTTGCAAAGTAACTTTCTGGCTCTCTCTGTTGTGATTATTCTTAATATAATCTATTTGTAATGCTTTAAAAAAGTGGCACATAAGCAATTGACTCATTCATGTGGAAGTTTCTCTGTCTCTTTATTGTTGCAACTAAACTGTATTAACCTTATTTTTCCTGCCTCAGCGAGTTATAACCTCATGAGAATGGCCTGTGAAAAGCAAAAGGGCCTGAAATCAAAACTGATGTTCTGTCTACACATCCTGGAGCTCATGGCAACAGAATCTAGTACAAAGAATTCAGACTTAGTTACTTCCTTGCTCCAAGGGAAAATGGGCTACCTACTTGTTTTGACATTGCAGATATATTTGTTGAAGAAGTCTAGGTTCAGGATGCCAGTCCCAATCAACGTGCCACCTGCAGTTCTGGAGGGAGGCTGATTGCTATCTTTTTAACTGTGGAACAGCTAATCCCTGTAATTTTAAAGCAATGCTAGTGTCATAAGAAACGCTATGCAGCTATGACTGTGTATTTACTAGTGTATTTACTAAGATTTTGGCATTAATTCCAGTTTACCTTCACTAGAGAGGAACGACAGGAATATCTTTGTTTCCTTATTGTGGCATGTTTTGGGGTTCTCCTGTCCTTCCAACACCTCCCTCTGCTCTACCAATATAAGATTTTTCTTGTTAATAGCCTCAGTCATCTTGTTCACATTGAGTAGTTGCATTTCATTCCCAAACAGTGCATGGATCTCATGAGAGAAATCACACTCAATCTGTTAAGATCTGTTTTTTGTCAGACAGCTTCACTGCACCATCACCTTCTCTTCAACCTCTGACAGCCTGTCAACTCACTATGTAATGAAATTATCACTGTCTATCTAAAAACATGGTGTGATGTGTATATTCACAAAGCCTTATGCCAAACTTCAGTTCTTGGACCTTGAAATACAGTACATCCCTCCAGGAGACAGTTTATCAGATTCCTCCAGCCATTGCTGTTGCTTTGTGCTTGCTTGGAGGACACAGAAGAGGGAGGACCTTGACTTTTCTCAGAGGAGCCAAGAAATCAATGGAGAAGTAACAGACTCAAGTTGGAACATGGGGAATTCTGATTAGATATTAGGGAAAAAATAGTTACATTGAAAGTGGCCAAATCCAGGAGCTGATTAACCAAGGATTTTGCTGAATTTCCGTTCTTGGAAGGGTTCAAGATTCACCTGAACATTTTCCTGAGCACCTAAGGTGTTTAGATCTGAGCAAGGGGTTGAACTTGTTAATTTCTGTAAGGTGCCTTCCAAATTAAAATTATTCCTCTATTCAGTGGCCTCTTTGTCACTAAGTGGGAATGTCTAATAGGTGGACATATGATGCTCTCCCTACCAGCTTGTCAGAGTGTTATACTCACTACTGTTTTGTTTGAATGTCTAAGGATGCATCTTTGGGAATTTGAGGATTTCCCTCTTGAATGTCTGGATTCTTACTACCTTTTGTAGCCTTTGATAGGAGAGTAGTGGAATTATTTTACTGTGAGACAGTCTGCCAAGTGATTTGAGCAGTGTTAATGCTTGATGATATCCAGTGTTACAATATATGTGTGGAACTTCTGTCCCAGAAAGAGAAGAGATCATTTATTTGAAATCAGAGTTCTTCAAGATTTTTATGCACATTTCCATCACTCTTCCCATTCTACCATCTCTTACATAGTTCTGGTCTTAGAATGAATGAGGTTCAGACCTCCAGGAAGGAAAAGGAGTCTTTACAGCATGTTATTTAAAGTTTCTGCAAAGTCTGACACTCTGTTGTCTGGTGTGCCCATTAGAAAAATATTTATCACATACATCTCACAGAATTGTTTACTGATAGGAACACTGGTACTGTTTTCTTATTTTCCACCAGAATGTTAAACCAGTTGTAAGATACACGTGAAGCATAAGGTCAACGGGCAGCTGGTATATTGGTATAAATTTTATTCTACTATATTTCATGGAATAATAGGATTTGAGAGATTTGTTATATGTCTGAAGGTAGTATAATGTATGATATTTTAATGATATCATTATTTTGATACATTGGCTGTTATGTAATTTGACAAAAAACTTGTTTATTTAGCGTCATAGGTAAGCCAGATTAGTAGTGGAATTATTATATGCAATAACTTTATGGCTTTTTGAATTTTCACATTCATATATCAAGATTTTTTCTGGAAAAAGGCTGAAGTTTTATAAGGAACAGTTGATGCAAATTCTTGTACTTGTGAATCATTTTGTGACAGGATGATATAAGCTATGTAGCAGCTTTCATATTTTATGAATATTAACAATAAATAGCATTCTTTGGTACAGTCAGTAAAATGTCATCTGCTTGTGAGAGGAATTCCATAAAATTGGATTTGAAATAGCTGCTTCTGTGCAAGTTCCAAGAATTTATGTGCATGGTAATTTGGCTTATTTTTTCTGCATCCTTAGTGTTATGACTGGAAATTTTTGAAGATATGAAGAAAACTTTCAACTGTTTATACTTTCTGATCTAAAAAAAGCATTTTAAGAGCTTAATAGATGGATTTTCTTTTTCACTGAAATTTTCATCTAGAGTTACTTCACTTTAGCTTGAGAACTGTTTCCAACCTGTTTCTCAGGCTCTTCTTGTGAGGAGAATAGCTTTTTGTTTTTATGAAGCATTGAATTCTAAAGTATGTTTAACTTTTTAAACTGAACTGAGTAAAACATGAAATTCAATTTGGTTCAGTATGTTAATTATTATATTTAATTGGATGATAACTTTCTTTTAATACTATTCTTTAAAAAAAAGTTTCTACTTCGTGAAACTTGCAAAAAAAATGTTTCATGAAACTGATACCTGTTTTTCTTCAGTTCCATGAAGCAGCAGTTGATTGAAATGCAGGTAACTGTAGTTTTCTTGTCTATTTTCATCAGTTTTTGTCAGAATCTTTTGAATACGTAAGCACTTCTTCTAAGTTATGTTGTATTGGCATTATTCTAAAATGATTACCCCACTAAATATTTTCTATCTGATTATGATGTTTCAATATACCAAGAAAAAACTCTAAATATGATGATAATAATAATAATATGATTTTTCTTAATTTCCTTTTTACAGTAAAAGGGCACTCTTTAAAAGAAATAAATGCTTTAATTAGGAGTGTAGGAGAATGTAGGTTGAGAAGACCAGAAGTTTAGAATGAGAAAAAATAAAAATAGCAATTTCAAAAGTTGTAATAGTTTTTCAAAGCTGTATAAATGAAGACTACTCAAATGAGGATGTAAAACCTTTCCTTAAGCCTCACTAAGGGCTCAGGTTCATTGTGCCTCTCGTGCTATATGAGAGGTCATGTATTTCTTAGTGTTGTCCCTGTTTCTTTGGAATATTAGCAGCTGGTAAGCAACATGGAAATGGACCTGGCAATGATGGAGTGAACAGGAACTTCCAAATTTGCAGAGACATTAGAATTATTCACCATACCTTTGTAAACTTGGCAAAGTATTTATGTAGACAGCAAATATTTCTACAAACTGGCTCACTTACTGTTCATTCATTAGAATAATAATAACCTTATCTTATGAAAAACTCTTAACCCGCCTTCTCTCTTTTCCTCCTTTTTACTTCACTGTATTGAAACATTTTGTAATATTTCAGTAGAGGATTTTTATCTCTGAGAGACTAATTTAAAGTAAGTTTTTAAAGGTTAATTTTAAGAATGAACTGAAAGGACTATTATAACTGAAAAATATTTTTGTAGAGATTTCATATAGCTGTTCTTTAATTTAAAACTCGTGATTAACAGTTATCCATCTTTTATAGTTGGGCATTGGAAAAGAAACTTAAGTACATAAACCACCCAGACTGTATTACTAAATGTATAAAATATATACGTCTAGTGAAGTAACTCAAATTCTACATACTTTCTTAATCAATGAAGCATTTTAGTGAGAGGCTGAAATTATCCCTGTTTGATGGAGGAGTATTGGCACTTCTTGAAATATCTGATGCTTGATTTGATGACTAAGAATGGCCATTGAGACTAAATTTTCAATATGGTGATTGTAAAGCAAGGCATAAATGAGGATGAGATTACATGGAGGGGAAAAAAGTTCTGTATCTGGAATGGTGTTTTCATTCATCTTTTCTGAAAGAGAAAGATAAGGCAAACAATTGTGAATTTATTATTCTTTAGGGCATGATGCAAGCATCTTCCATAATATTTGTAGAAATTATTTGTTAATGCCTACTTATGTAGCTGGTTCAGATCCTGGCAATAGATCTTTTGTCAGAAATGCCTCTGGAATTCTTTCCCTACATTAAAGCAGCTAGTTTTGACCTACACTGTTTTAGTAGGATCAGTATTTTTTAAGCTAAGTGTTTTATTTTTATTTTTGATTGCTCTTCTGTTTCCCAAATATTGCCATGTAATCCAATAGGAGCTAGAGAAAGAAAGAACGGATCTTATTGAAGATGTGACTATGAACAAAAGGAGGATTAAAGACCTAGAGGATAACCTTTTATTTAGACTTACAAGTACTAAGAGTTCTCTGGCAGATGATGAGACTCTACTAATTGTATTGAGTAACACTAAGAAGACTGCTGAAGAAGTAACACAGAAACTGAAAACTTCTGCTGAAACTGAAGTGCAGATCAATTCAGCCCGCGAAGAGTACAGACCTGGTGAGTGATGGAAGACAAACAGCTAGACCATATATTTAAAACATCAGTACTTAGAGTAGGAGAAATTGTAGGATGAGGTCAGGGAGACCAAAATTGGTGGGAGAAATCTGTGTTTTCCTGTAAGTAAAATGTATCTAGGAGATGTCAGTTGAGCTATAATGCAGAAAATAGTTGATGTTATGCCTCGTGGAATTTATAAAATTGAGTGAATTGTTCTCTTTGTAGAGTTTCCATTGCTCTGTAAACAAGTGTATCAGTCATTAGGGTGTTTAGGTAAGTGTATATTTGAGTTCAACACATTGACATTCTTTCACAGAGCTTATGTAACATTAAGGACTCTTTATATCTGTTCTGATCAGTGCTTCATCATTTATCCTTAGATTATTATAGTCAGCACATTTCATGAGTCTTTTGACTTTTAACTGACAGGTAATGATGTAAAAAAACGGGAAAAATAGCTCTCTGTAATTGCCTGCATTCTAGGAAATGTGTCAGATGGTACAGTTAGTATACCAGAAACATTGCAGATATTGTAAAACCTTTGCATTAAAACTGAATGACTACTGAAAAGAAGTTAAATCAGTGCTGGGTGAGTTAAATCAATATAGGTCATTTGACTTTTATATGACTCTTGTAAAAGTCTGTAAAAGGAAATTTGTTTGGATACTTAAACAGTATTTCAGAGAGCCATAATTTTTATATGTTCTACTGATGATCTCAGTATTGCAGTATACTATCAAGCTGCTCTCTAGATATGCTTTTACTTGAAAACTGGGGTTTACATAGTTTGCATTAATTACAGAGAATATTTTTTCCCTGATATATAAATGAGGATTAAATGAATGATTTTGTTATTTTTTCTGGCAGTAAAGAATAGAGAAACTCAAGGATCTTCAGTTATCATTAGTGTTAAAATCGCTGTACATGTTTTGGAGAGTTAAAGTTTTCTGCTCCACATTTCTGCTTTGAACAAATTTTTCTTTTCTGTTCTTCAGTTGCAACTCAAGGTAGCATCTTGTACTTCCTTATCACTGAGATGAGCATGGTCAATGTCATGTATCAGACATCACTTCGACAGTTTTTGGGACTTTTTGACCGCTCCCTAGCCAGGTAATTTAGCTAACAATAAGTATCATTTGTATTTACCCAGTCCTGGAGGTGCTTGTAGTACAATGAAGATTTATTGTAAACTAATATCAGAAAGAAGATGTTGCTTCTTATAGTCTTGACCAGGAATTGTCAGCTTAAATACTTATAAAACTTTGTCAGTTAACAAGGCAAAGAACCTTCTAATGTTCTTACAGTCCTTCAAAATTTGCCATTAGATAATAAAAAAGCATTATGCTGCATTGATTTTCAGCTGGACAAAAAGGCTTGATTAGAAGGGATTTTTATGTGGTTGTTGTTCCTTCAATCTGAAAGTTGTTGTCAGCTTGCTGTGTGATATTCTGTTTGTGATGTATTATTTTTCATGTTTTGAAAACACTGAACTATGGCTTTTCCCCTTTTGCATAGTATCCCTTTTGTAAAGCCTAAGCAAATCAACTTTCAACTGCAGACCTTTCTTCTAACAGGTCTATCAAGAGCCCTATAACCAGCAAGAGGGTTACCAATATTATTGAACATATGACATATGAAGTATTCAAATATACTGCCCGAGGGCTCTATGAGGAGCACAAATTTCTTTTCACATTACTGCTTACTTTGAAGATTGATATACAAAGAAACAAAGTGAAGCACGAAGAATTTCTGACACTTATTAAAGGTTGGAACTATGAATGAATTTTAAGGAGAGCACATTATTATTATAGAAAATTTATGTATTTCTATCTCCTGGCCAGCATGCTCCTTCCTTTTGCACATGAGAAACCAAGAATACATGTTTATCATTCCGACAGTCCTTCAGACAACATTGTATTTGTTGTTCAACATTGTAGTTCTAATTTATAGCAGTACACTGAATATTGATGAATATATCCTTGTAATTGTGAAAATTTAAAAGGTATATTGTTAAGTATCATTTATGTCTGCTGCTCAGATGCCATTAGGTATGTGTTTAACTTAGAAAAATTATTATTGTGCTAAACATATTATAGTAACTGCAGCAAATAGGAACAGAAAAATGATGCTAATAATTTAAAAGAACATCCGAGTCTCAGCTGCATGTGACAAGGTCATGGCTTTGGTCTTGACTGCATAGAAGCACTGAGTTCACGTGAAAGTTGGATCCATTTTGTATTACCTTTTCAAGAGACTTGATTTTTCAGGCAGCATTTATTTATGGATCATATGTGTGAATTTTTCCATGTTGAATCTTCAGAATGTCTTTTCCCAAAAAGCATTTATTTCCAGGCACATTGCATGAAAAACCAGTAAACCCTCAAAATATAAATTGGTTAAGACTTCTGTTTATGGTACATAATAGAAAAAAAAATAATATAAACTAACCATGTTGCAAACTCAGCTTAATCAAATATGGCATAGTTTTGTACGGTAGAAAACTCCTGACACATTGTGATTTAAAAACTGGATTATTGTATTTGTTTCTTCATCTCTTATTTTGTCTATTATTCTTTGTCTCTCCAACAGTACTAATAACTAATTTCAATTTCTTCCAGGTGGTGCTTCCCTAGACCTTAAAACTTGTCCTCCTAAGCCAGCTAAATGGATTCTGGATATGACTTGGTTGAACTTGGTGGAGCTCAGTAAGCTTAAACAGTTTTCAGATATTCTTGATCAAGTACGTAAGAGCTTTTTAAAGTTGATCTCTTGTTTAACAAGTAATTTTCTGGTAGCAAACAAGCCATGTGGTGGAAAGTGGTTTATTTTATAGAAGAGAAACAAAGCTGACAGCAGATAGCCACAGTTATGGCCCTGACTGCTTAGCACCCGATGTTGAAAAAAGACTCAACCACCCCCAGAAAAATAAGAAGAGTGTAGAGTGTTCAGACTTTATATAATTATAATATTTTCAGATTGGGATTCAACTTGCCATTATCCAGTCTATACATTGCAACTTTATTCTTATTCTGGTTGTTAGATTATCTTGCATCCCTGTTGTGACTTCTTAAAGTATGTTTTATGATGCTTGTTTTATTTCTCTTGTTACATGGAGTAAAAGTTAGGGAGGTGTTCAGTAAATTCAATATTTGTATGAATAGTCTTATTGGACACTAAGGGTATTGTAGCTAGTGGTAAATAGCTTTTGGTATGGGGGAAGAAAACCTTTCTGGGGAGCAATTATGTACTTGCTGTTCTCAAAGCTGTGTCTGTGCCTAGCTATCCATGTAGCTATGCTATTATATCATAATAGAAAATACTGATTAGTAGTTCCTTTATTTCAGAATATGAATACTCCAGGGTGTTGCATTCTACAGTAGCTTACTTATAATCTGAAAATTTATCCTGTCCTATTTTTAATAGCCTTATTAATTTTGTGAAAGAATATCTCTAAACAAATGCCTGGGTGTGGATTACATGTCTCTGACTCTCATTAAAAGTTTATGACCTATTGGTAGTGCAAATATGACTTGTCTGTTTAGTGATACTTGCTTATTTGATGGTATAATTGCAGATTTCCAGAGAAGAGAAACAGTGGAAAATCTGGTTTGATAGTAAGAATCCTGAGGAAGAATTGATTCCTGGTGGCTATGGTCAATCTCTGGACTGCTTCAGGCGTCTTCTTCTCATCAGATCTTGGTGTCCTGACAGGACCATAGCTCAGGTATATTTATATAGTCTACATGATCTATTTGGGTATAACTAGAATAATAGTTTCTAGATTGTAGGTTAGTACTATCTTACATAATGCTAAACACCTTTTTGGACCTTTATGTTGTATTTTCTGAAGTTCTTTTCAGACCGTTTATGTATTTGTTAGAAGGGCAGTGATAATAAAATTATTCCAATATAGTGAACAAATATTATCCACTGTAGTGGATACCACTGTGATGATTTCTGCTGGAATCATACGTGTTTATCCAGATCTGCTTTTATTAGTTCAGAAGATACTTTTGGCTATCCTTGCTTACTCACTAGAATTTTAGAAGTGCCCCCATTTTAGGTTGAAGTAAAATATTTTAATGAACTTGACTGGCTGAGAGAAACTTGAAAGTTTATTAATTGAGAAACTATTTTTTTGCATGGAAGTATTAGATTCACTTTAGAAAAATCTTTATTAAAGTCTGCTCAAAGCTCTCAATTTAAAGGCATTTATTAAAAAAAGTACAAAATTAAAGTTTATTAAATAGACCTTTTTAAAAGAAAAATCATTTTCTAGGACCCTATTTTTAACCTGTATGTTCTTGTCCAGTACAAAAGAACAAAAAATTATAAAATTACTGACAATTCAGAGCAATTAATGATGATTTACTGAAATTGGAATGCATCACTTGAAGTGTGGTATTAATTTTATTGATGCCTATTTTTAGACATAGTGATTGGATTCAGAGAAAATCTCAGCAATTATTGACGTAACTGCAGTTGATAGGTTAAGCAGTACTGTATAAAGATATCTCTATGTGTCTGAAACAGATTGTGCAAGATTAGTTCCTCCCTGCTGTTAACGGGGCAAAGTAAACTTTCATCTTTCGATGGTTTTATGAAAACTGATAGTTTATAAAATGTTTAATGCTGAATGTCTTTTGTCTCTGAGAGGTAACCCAGAGGTATTAAGGGGAAGATTTATCTAAGACAAAAGCTGTGTAGTGGGAAATAATACAAGAAAGATCATCTCAGACTGTTGGAAAGAGCCTTTTCTACTTCTTTGTGAAAAAGAAAAATAATCTAGAATTTTTAAAGATAAATAAAGAAGAGATAAGAGATGTTTTTCACCTCTTCCTCTAGATCATCTACTTAGTGATAGTTATTTTAATCATTACCACTGTTAATTCGTTGCTTGTTTAGCTGTGCAGGTGAGAAAAGCCCAAGAGCTGTGAAGCCCATCTTTAACCCTTTTCTCCTATTTTTCTAGATTTTGAGGCTAGGAGTTGCACTATCTAATAGAGATACCCTTAAATCACTAAAAATTTTCTAAAGTTTTACAGAAGTTATTGTTTTTATTATACTCTAATTATAGTTATTATTGTAACAATACATACAGATATATGTAATGTAACAATTATTTTTAAAATTTTAGCGAGTTGTATAAGGCTATAAGAAATAACACCTTCAAAGACAGTATGATGTGTTGATGTGTAAAAATAAACTTGTGTATTTATATTTTTGATATAAACTTTTACCAAATTTTTTGGTCTTCAATTGACTTATTGGTAGTATTTATACTGGGAAGAAAAGAGTATTAAATGGTTAGGTCTCAAGTTAAATTTACCATTTTTTAATATAGGCAAGAAAATATGTCACTGACACTATGGGGGAAAAATACGCAGAGGGAGTCATCTTGGACTTGGAGAAAACATGGGAAGAGTCAGATCCACGTACTCCCCTCATATGCTTTCTTTCCATGGGCTCTGACCCTACCGACTCAATTATTGCTTTGGGAAAAAGACTGAAGAAAGAAACATGTTGTGTTTCCATGGGCCAGGGGCAAGGAATCCATGCTCGTAAACTTCTGCAGCAGACAATGGCTCATGTAAGCAACAAAAATCTGAACGTTTTTCTCTCTGTATTAAACACTTAGAATAAAAATTCTGCCATGAGATAATGTTGTTCAGTGGATAGTTAATGCTGATGCAGACCCCTACATTTATTTATATGTATCCTAAGTAAGAGAACTGTCTTTTCACAGTCCTTCAATTTGCTGTAACAAGCTTCTTGATATTGTGCAGATGTTTTTCATTGAAAATGGAGTGCTTTTCATATAAAATGGAATTTTTATAGTTGATTGCAGACTGATAAATATAGATGAATTGATTTTTTGGGTTTTTTTTTTTTTGGTTATGTCACCAGTAAATATTTTTCTGTAGGCATTTCAGATTAATTTTTCAGTTTTTTATTTTTAATAATATGGATGTATTTTGTCAAATGAAGAAAATGAGTTCCAAACATGCTATTGATAGTTACATAAACTTGGGAAAAAACAAGGTAGAAAGTTATTTTGTATTGCTATAGTCTGAATTTGGACTTGGGAGGGACAATCTGGTAGCACAGGCATATTACAGGAAGAGGAATTAAAGAAAAAACTATCTGTGTGAGAAAGATGAGATGTTCCAATTTGGCATGCTTTGTGCATCGGATGATACTACTGCTATGCCTGCTGATGTGAAAATACTGATCTTACTCTCCTCTGTTATGAGTTTCTTTTTTAACTCTTTTACTCTGACTTTTGCTTCAGATTCTTGTTTGATAACTTCTCATAAGGAAGTAATTAGCAGATGAAATGAGAAGAAACCCATTCAAAAATAGGGGAGAGAAGCACCTTTTGTTTAGTTAAGAGAAATGCAGTTACTTTCCCTCACTGTCTCACAAGCCCTCTTAGGGAAGAAGTGATATATGAGATGCCTATAATGAAATATGGTAAATCATACAAGAAAGTTTGGCATCTGTTGATTGATAGCAATAGACTTTGATTATTTTCCAAGCCTGGGACCCTTGTGAAGAACAAGGATTAGCAGGTTGCTCTATGGAGCTACTCCCGAGCTCCCTTAAGTCAAAATTTATCAGTTTCTATCAGCACTGCAGTCAAGACAAGGTATATTTTAAATGTATCAAAATTAAAAAGATAGAGGCTATTTGAAAATGATTAGACAAGTAGGGACCACTTGTTCAGGTGATAAAAACCAAATAAGCTGACACCATCTTTAGAATAAACAGCTCACAGCTTAGCTCACCTCAAGTTGTGATTTCAGTTTGTGAACAATGTTGATAACTTTTTATATTCTGTCCTTTTAAACTAGGGAGGTTGGGCACTTCTGCAAAACTGTCACCTTGGACTTGACTTTCTGGATGAGTTAATGGACACTGTAATAGAGACAGAGACTGTTCATGAAAGCTTTCGACTGTGGATGACAACAGATATTCACAAACAGTTCCCCATCACTCTTCTTCAAATGTCGATTAAGTTTACCTATGAACCACCACAAGGCCTCAGAGCTGGACTAAAGAGAACATACAGTGGTGAGTATTAGAATGGTAATGATTTAAAATTAAATTTTTGACTGTGATGCTACTGTGTGGTCATGTTAAACTGGTAATAGGTGTAAGCTAGTATGAGGAACTGATCACAATGATGCCAGGATACATCTTAGTTTTTGTTTTGAAAATTAAGAAGAAGAGAAGATTTGCTGATGCTCTGTTGCCAGAACTAATAGGATAACAAATGCCTTTCCTTTTCTCACATGTTGACTCCTAGTATCTCAGTTAAAAGTATGTGAATTTTTAATATGCTGCCTTTTGCCAGAAAAATGACATGGTTGGCTATCAAGTGCTCTTTACACTACATAACATAAAGGACCAACATTCTGTGCAGGAAGCAACTTGATGTGAATTCAGTTATTAGTAAATTGTGGGGTTTTTCCCCTGAAGTTTACTCTTTTAATTTGAGCAACTTAATAACATGTTATAAACTGTCTCCAGCACAGAACCCTTTGTGGGACAATAATTTACCCTTGGAAGAGGCAGAGAGCCAAATGAATATCTCTAGAGTGATGCTTTAGCACTGATTTGAAGTAGAAAAATTGTCTTGAAAAAGACAATTACTGTGATTCTCATAAAGCCCATTTGCAACCAACAGGTGTCAGCCAGGATTTATTAGATGCCAGTAAAATGGTGCAGTGGAAACCACTGCTGTATGCTGTAGCGTTTCTGCACTCCACCGTTCAAGAAAGACGCAAGTTTGGGTCTCTGGGTTGGAATATACCCTATGAGTTTAATCAAGCTGATTTCAATGCTACTGTGCAGTTCGTTCAAAACCACTTGAATCGCATGGATACCAAGAAGGTAATTAATGATTTTGTGGGAAAGATGGATTAAGATGATGGATCTTTCTAGTAGTGAAATGTACGTAAATGCCTCCTAATAACTGAACTACAGGAGTGATTTTAACTTGTTTTTTCCACAAACTTGTGGAAGTTTTTTTTTCCAGAACTTGTTTTTTCAATATTTCACCTATACCAGTCACTACAGCAGCAGACCTAAGTATTCTAATCCAGTGCATGTTTAATTTCTTTATTAATGTCTACATTTTTAAAAAAAAAAAAAGCCTTCCCACCCACCTCAGAAATATAAACCTTAGAGGTATAGACCTTCTTTTAAACTCTAATTAAGTCAATTACTTAAAAAGGAATATTTAAAATACTCTTTTGTTTAAATCTATTTCAAGTAAAAATAATAAGATTTTTATTTTTTTTATTTTTATCTGATCCCCCAGCCTATCTTCGCAACATGAAGAGATCAAAAGTGGTTTTAAATGATTATACAAGAATATCTCCCATATATCTCACTTTCATATGGTCAGTTGTCATACAGAGAGGTCTGTGGCAGAGCAATCTGCAGTTGGCATTTTAAGTGAAAGGCGGATTCAAATATATCTGTAACCCTCTTGCTGTCTTCAAGATGATCTTGAATTTGTCAATGAATTGTATTTTGAGAAATCCTTGCAGCTGTTCTGGGAATGCAAGACTATAATGAAGAAAAGAGTAATAGGAAAGTAACTTTCTTCTAAATGGGACAGACATGGTACATCAGCTGTTTTCACTAAGGCAGGCCTATGTAAAGAAGAAGGGGATTAACTAAAGTCAGTGCTTTCCGCTTGGTTTTAGGGGATTTCCTGGAGTACTCTTTGCTACATGATAGGTGAGATCCAGTATGGTGGTCGTGTGACAGACGACTTTGACAAAAGGCTCATGAACACTTTTGTAAAGGTTTGGTTCAGTGAAAATACATTCAGTCAGGAATTCAGCTTCTACAAAGGATACAGCATACCCAAATGTACTGTGGTGGATCAATACCTTCAGTACATACAGGTTGGTAAATGAAAGCTAATCACTTGTTACACATAAGTTCCTGAGTCCCTGTAATTTCTCTTTTTTTGTCTGAGTACCTGTATTTTTTTCTTTCATTCACGGATTTTGAAACTGATTTCTAGCAGTTTGCATATCTATTAGTGATAACTAATTATTGTTATCTATGTTATCATCTTCATGACAGCAACATACATTTTCATTTTCATGCAGTTTGCTTGTGGGTTATACCTAAAGGCACAAAGTTATTAATGAGGGCAAAGAATGAAGTCCAGACATTGGTTACAATCTCTTTGAAATAAAAGGTCTAGATATATAGAGTGAAAGTTTATTATTAAAATAGCACATGGTTGTTAAAACGCATCTTGCTTGGTGTAATCTGGGCTGTGGCATGACAAATAGACCCCACAACAAGTTATTTGGCTTAAGACTATTTGAAGAAATCTAGCTTCTCACTTAACAGTAATTGAGGGTTTTTTCCTGTTTTTTTTTTTATTTGATTTTCTTGTGTGTTGAGTTTTATGGGTTTTTTTGTTTGAAATTTTTTGTGTGTGTGTTTTTTAAATGATTTTCTTCTAATTCTCCAGTTGTACTCTTTTTATATTTTACCATGTAGAGCCTTCCTGCTTATGACACACCAGAGGTGTTTGGTTTGCACCCCAATGCAGATATCACCTACCAAAGTAAAGTTTCCAAAGGTGTATTGGATACCATCCTCAGTATTCAGCCTAAAGATAGCTCTGGTGGAGGAGGTGAAACTCGAGAGGCAGTTGTAGCCAGACTGGCTGATGATATGCTGGAAAAACTTCCTGCTGATTATGTACCATTTGAAGTGAGTTAATGACATTCTGGCAAAAACATTTACTCCATCTTGTCTTTTATGGATTAAAAAAAGCCAAACCAAAACAAACAATCAACAACTTTTCTAAAAGCATGTTTGAATTAATTCATATAGTCAATACACTTTGTATTTTAAAGTGGTGTGGCCAAACTATTAATGTTTGTAATGAAGTCATTAAATGTGTGCTGAAGTGCTTTTGTGAGAACTTTTTCAGAAATATGAAACCCATTAACATTTAAGTTGTCATTTGCACTATGGGGGAGGTAGTATCATCAGCTTTTAACACTGTAGATTGTTGACACTATAAAATTTCTAGTTCTGTTCATGTAGCTGTTTGTTAATTTTACACTTTTGATTAAAAATGTATCAGTGAGTTTGGTTAGAATAGAAGACTGCCTGGTATTTTGATAGTTCCCAGGCATTTCTGCTATGTTGAAGCAAAGTAGCTGGGGCAATTACTCTTGGTTGGTTTGTGCAAAGAGAACCTTGGAACTGCTTGTAGGAATTAAAGCTGAATTCCCTGAACTAAAGTAAAGAGCCTACAAGTGTCATTAGCTCAAAGAATGATATACAGACTAAATAATGACTAAAAACAGCCAGTCTCAGCATCATAGATTTCTCTTGGAACAAATCCTGAGTTTCTCTCTTGCAGAGAGAAGGGAGGTGCCAAACTGACCATTTAGGCTCATAAATCTATTATGTTGTGTCTCAAAGATCATATTGGGGCGTAACCTTGACATAAAGCCAACTCTGTTTTTTCACTTCTATTGAAGGATCTTCGGTTTTCTACCAACAGGTAAAAGAAAAGCTAAAGAACATGGGACCTTTTCAACCTATGCACATATTTTTGCGACAGGAGATTGAGCAAATGCAGGGAGTTATTTCTTTAGTGAGAAGCACTCTGACTGATCTAAAACTTGCCATTGATGGGACAATAGTTATGAGTGAAAATCTGAGGGACGCTTTAGACTGCATGTATGATGGAAGGATTCCTGCTAGCTGGAAAAAGGTAGGTATACATCACTTGTTCTGGCAAGAAATAAAAAAAAATCCTATTTCTGAAGAGACTAGATTAAACTGCTAGACTTATAGTAAACATGTTTTCAAACTAAGTTTTAGAAGTGTTAACCAGAGCTGTGCAACTGCTGGAATAGATTTTGTGCTAAAATAAACATAGTCAAAACAAGCCTTCTTTCATTTATAAAATTTGAAATGAACATGAGGGATGCAGATATTTGCCATTTTAACAACCTGTTGCATATTGGCAGGATAAAAAAGCTGGAGAGAGGAGAGAAATTTAAAATGTGATGATGAATTTTAAAAAATAGCACCCACATTAGTGGACTACGCTGGTGTTATTTATTGAACATATATAATTTTTATATGTTTCTTGTCTGGGTTAAGTAGAGGTGGCCCGTCCGTCCTGGTCAAAGTCAGTGTACTTTGAGTAATAGCCACATATTTACAGAATAGTAGATGCTGGAAAGGACCTATGGAGACAGTCTAGTTTAATCACACTTCTGAAAGCAGGGTTGGTTAAAGCAGGTTTTCCAGGAGTCTCCACAATCAGAGAGGTGAAACCCATTCCACTGTTTGATCACCTTCACAGTAAAAGCCAACCAATCAACCAACCACCAGCCAAATAAACAAAAAACCCCTTAAGTTGAAAAAGAATTTCTGACATGTAATCTCGTTTCCATTGATTTCTCTCCTATTGCTAACAAGGATCAGGCTCCATCTTCTTCCAATGTCCGCATGAGATATAAACATATTATGTCCTTTGAGCCTTCTCTTCTCCAGGCTAAACAATCCCAGCTCTCAGCCTCTCCCCATAGAAATTATTTTCAGGGATAATTAGAGCTGTTGACGGCAAATGATGGAAAGAAAAATGGGGAGGTTTTTTTTTTTGTTGTCTGCTTGTTTTGTTTCTACTGACAAAGCGTTTTCATGGTACAAAACTTAGATATAAAGAGATGCTTCACAACACAGCTATATCTCCACATAGCCCAAGTTCAGTTTTCCTTAGGTTTTATTCAGAAGAATAAAAATGCAGAACAGTTTTACAAAAATCATGTTTTCTTGATATCTTGACCTTGGAATTATAAAGGCATGTACAGAATTTTTCTTCTAACCTTGGAAAAATGTCATAAAATGGACAATTACTACAGAGAGCATTGAACATGTAAATAGAATAGGAGACATGAATTTGAACAGAGAAAGAATTTACTTCAGGTTTCAGTGGGATGCAAAGTTTAAGCATCAGAATAAAATTAAGATATGATAGATGATCTTCAAATATGTTTTGCTAATATTATATTGTTTATTACCATGGGAGGATTTAGCTTTTCTTGACAGCAGTATGCTATTTTAAAACATGTTTACTGTTTTTAGGCATCTTGGCCTTCCAGTACACTTGGTTTCTGGTTTACTGAACTTCTAGAAAGAAACCACCAGTTTTACAAGTGGATTTTTGAAAGTCGGCCAAACTGTTTCTGGATGACAGGATTTTTTAACCCTCAAGGATTTTTAACTGCAGTGAGACAGGTAAATTGTGTTTGAAGTCTTATTATGCTTATTTTTACATGCTTTTAAAAATAAAATGTATTGTCTGATGAAGGATGAGTTTATACACATGGGAAGATGTGACTGTCTAACATTTCCTGAGTGAACTGCTCTTCCTTCACACATATGTTTTCAGTATATCAGCCACTAATGTGTTAAAATATGTTTCCTGTGTTGACCAAGGCCCAAATAAATAGAGGCTACCTCACATTATTATGGTAGACAAGAAAAATATTTGGTCTCAGGTTTCCATTGAGATATCTCTGAGAATGGTCATTAAGCACCATGAATTTGCCTTTTTTCCCCTCTCTTTTGTTTTGCGTTCAGTACTTACCTGACTGGAGACTGTGCAGAAAAGCTATTCAGAATTAGTCTTATATTTCACTTCAGCTGTTCGGTAGCTGATTAAATCTTTCTTCAGGAAGTGGGACTTTAATTTATTAATGTATATAAGTATGATATTTGATGTGTTTGCTAATGTATGCATGTTGACTTGGTGATTGTGTTGTAGTCACAGCAACTTTTTTACTTTAAAAGGAAGCAATAAATGCCTGTGTTGGTCAGCATAAAGGGACATACTGGAGATGGTAAGCATCTGGAATGGGTAAAATTAAAAAAGAATACTCAGGTGAAAATACAATGGGACCTCAGGAATAAAAGACCATACTATTGGAGAAGAGAATGAAGATTTTGTGGTGTAAGAAAAATATCCCCTCTTCCTCTGAGGTCTGGGTAGTGTAATCTAAAATTTCAGGCATATAGCCTTGGAATTATATAACAAAATATTTCGTTTAAGTGAACAGTCCTAAACTGGGACTATCTTTTGCACCCAGACTTGTGCAAAAGGTCTACTAACAGGATCCAAAACAGTTGGAAACTACAGAATTTTCTGGTTCTGTAAAAAGGAACTGTGGATATGTAACAACCTAATATCCCAAGTAAATACCAAAGTGAGATTCTGGGCTTTGCCCTGTGGTAAAAGAAATAGAGATGAGAAAGACAAAGAGCCAGAATGACCACTGAGCTATAAACCTTGAGTTGTTTTAGATCATCCAAGTAACTGCACTATGGGACAAGCATTCATTCCAAGTACTTCAAACAAAGATTTTTGGAGCCATTGGAAGACCAGGATAAAACTTTGGTTTGCCATAACTTATTTGCATGGGACAGTAACGAACTGGGTAACTGAGAAATGAATGTTGTCCAGTGCATTAACTAACAGTCTCTTTACATAGCTTTATAGCTAAGTGAGTTCTTACTCGTTAAGAATACAGTTACTGAAGAGCAGAGGTGCAGGAAAAGGAAGGTAGGAACTCCAAAAATATATATTTCACTTACCACATGCAGGTAATGTTTTCTCATCTCATCAAATATGAGAGCTGGCTCAAGAGCTGTTCATAAGAGCTGGCTACCATGGGCATTCATGTGTTGTGTTACTTGGCATGGTCTTTGGAAAAAGTGCTGAAAACTTTGTTGTAGTGCCATGCCATCGCTTCCTTAGAGATAAGTCAGACTTCTGTGAACATGGATATTGTATAGAATTGGTTTTTGTGTTGGTGTTTTTTTTTTTTTTTTACTGAAGAGGATATGTTATGACCATACAAATGTATTTCTAACAACTGCTGAGAAAAAGGCTTCTGTGCTCATGTGAAAATGTAACCACCAAAATGTAACTTTTCTCTGGTTTGGGCAGGAAATAACAAGAGCTAACAAAGGATGGGCTCTTGACAGTGTAGTGCTGTGCAATGAAGTCACTAAATGGATGAAAGATGATATCACAAGCCCTCCTTCAGAAGGTGTCTACGTGTATGGGCTGTATCTGGAAGGAGCTGGTTGGGACCGAAGAAACATGAGACTGACAGAATCTAAGCCCAAGGTGCTCTTTGAGCTGATGCCGGTTATAAGGATATATGCTGAGAATAACAGTAAGTAACGGTATTATAAAGGATATTATTTCCATTTAATTCAATTAACTTTTTATTTAACTGCATCAAAATCTTTTGGGCTGTAGGGATTTCATGAGGCTGTTGCTAATCATTGTATACGTAGCAAATCTCTTTCAATGGAGGAGACTTCCCAGTCTTCCACTGAAAATGAGTTTTCAGACTTGTTTCATAATTGATAGTAGGCACTTTTCCTAATATCTAAATCAGTGTCTATACATGGTCTTAATTGTGTTAAGAACTTTGTAACCCATTTACAGGTAAGCTGTACAAATTGCCAGTATGTATCCCAAACTGAAAATGCCATCTTTCTTATACATAAATTCTTTGATCTCTGTAGCCTCCACAACCTAAATCTAAATAATCTCTTTCACTCATGCCAAAAATGAATGTAATTTTTATATATATAAAATATATGTTACATATATCTATAAAAACCATATGTAATATATATGTAAGTATGTATACACAACATATTATATATATGGATTATAATATAAGAACACTGATTACTCTAGAGTGTCCATTTACATGTCTTGCTTTGCATCAGTTCCTAGGTGCTCATGTTAAGTCTTAAGCCTACAAAAATTTCAAATCATGTATGTCCTTCAGCTGGCACTACCAAGTAGAGAGCAGTATACTATTGAGCTTGGATTCAGTTTTCCATTTGCCTTATGATCATTCCTTTAGGACCCCATTTTTTCAACTTAGTTTAATCATTATTTATGTCTCTTCTGTCTTTTCAGCTGCAAAAGATCCACGTCTGTATTCATGTCCCATCTACAAAAAGAGCAGTCGAACAGATCTGAATTACATTGCTGTTATGGATCTTAAAACCCGTCAGCCTCCAGAGCACTGGGTACTCCGTGGAGTAGCACTTCTGTGTGATGTCAAGTAATGTTAAAAAAAAAAAAAAAAAAGGTTTCCAGGAGTTCTTTTTCTGATTTTAAATGTCAACATTAATATGTAGTTAGATACATAGTGGAACACTTCTAAAAATATTATTTATAAATCGTAGACTCCATTATAGTATTTTCATAAAATTGTGCTTAATAAACCTCTACAATAGGCGTATAAATGCTACATCTTATAGTGACATTAACTTTGGTGTCTTTGAAAAATCATGACAAATATTTAGTGCTCCTATCATTTATGTGTGCATAAGCACTCCTCTCCTGTGTGCTTAATTTTACCTTGAATAAAGATTAATTGACTTGAACATTGTTACTTTTTGGTAGTAAATGTTCTTGTATCAGGACTTACCTTACCTTTAGCTTCAACAAGCTAAATGCAAAGCTGTTTTTTGTGTGCTTGTGTATCTGTGGGAAACTAAACCCTATTGCTCATTTATATTAGTTAAAATTCCTCAAGGTTATGGTCTGTCTTGGGTTGTGGAACCAGGAGTGTGTATTCTATTTCGTCTATTAAAAGCAGTTGGGGAGATGTTTTTCTTTATCTCTTGTAACTCTGGGGGGAGCGGGGCGGGTGCCTTCTGATAATGGGCCAACTGTTAAAGCCAGGTGGGGCAGTGTTTCTTATCTCTTTCACCCCTGTCCTCCCTCCAGGGGGATATTTTCTGGTGACGGACCATTAAGACACTCTTAAAAGCACACATCCCCAAAAATAGACTATCCACATTACATCATCCTATTGTGAGATGCTCCACCCAGTGGGGGGAGCCAACTATTCCTTACTGGATAAAACTAAGACACAGGAACACCAGGTATTTAGCTTCACCCGATTCCTGCAGGAAGACTGGACCCCTTCTCACCACCACTGGACCCCTTCTCACCACCACTGGACTCTTGTTCTACAGGATCATCCCTACTCCACCAGAACCACATCTGCCACTCCAGGAGGACTCACTTTTGGACTGATTCCAACACCCTGACCAACAGGGTGTCAGGTTGTAGCCCTGACTCTGTCAGGGTTCTCCAAAATTGTTGTTTGTTTGCTGGTTTGGTAGGGTGGTTTTGTTTTCCCACTACATTTGTATTGTTAATATTCCTAGTAAAGAACTGTTATTCCTATTCCCAAATCTTTGCCTGAAAGCCCTTAATTGCAAAATTATAATTCGGCAGGGGTGAGGGGTTTACATTCCCCATTCTAAGGGAAACTCCAGCTTTCCCTGGCAGATACCTGTCTTTCCAAACCAAGACATGGTCCAAGATTTATTTCCTAGCTGAAAGTTTGCTTGCTGCCTAAATAAATAAGAGAAGGCTGGAAAAATCACACTTCTTTCACTACTTGGAGAACTAATTCATTGTGTTACTTAAGCATTTGACAGCTGCTGAAATTCCTTATTATCTGGCTCAGGACTTATAAATATGTAATGGATCAGAAGCAAATAGCTCCATAGGAATGAATGGATACTTTTTTGTGTGCTACTATACCAGATTTGAGTCCCTCTTCATCAGCGCTATTAGTGGAAGGGGTTCTTTTCCTCCCCTCCTCAAGTTCTAAGTTGCTGTGGACTCGTGTCTTTCACCAAGACCTTCCTCTCTGAAGACGATGCACATATTTCATCCTTGTGCAAGTCATTCATACTGAGAATTTACAAGCCACATGCACTTCAAATACGACATTTCAAATTGGGTGTTTTTTCTACCATCATTGCTGTAGGTCAAACCCAATAGTAATTCTCAGTGAGGGGACTGTGCGTTTTTTCAGTGTGATTTTCTGTGGGAATAGTAGGGAAAAGGGTGTGTGTTCCTCACACTGGTGATCCTAGTTATTCCAAAGGCTGTTAGGTCAGTGAAACAACTGCTCTTGGCCATCACTGTTATTTCTGTTGTTTTAGCTTTCTTTTTGTGAAAGGTTTGGCATTGGCTCTTCAGGTATCTGCAAAACCACTGTCAGGCATGGAAAAATGAGGCAGGGGAAAGCCCAATGAGCACTTGAAATGTAGTATTATGTCAGGGGCCAGAGTGCATAACCCTGCTCTCCCAGAGGTTTTCCTGCCTGGACTAGGAGAAGACTTGGTGGAACTTTAATCAGACCTGCCTCATTTACTATAGCCTTGCCTTGATCTGTGCTGCACTGTCTGGTTAACCTCATCTCTTCAGGCCCTACCTTGCTGACCCATCTTCCTGGCTTGACCTCAGATCTGCCCTGTTATTACAGCCTCATGTGGCAGTCACTGATATGCTAGCTGCCCCGGTTGCTCCCTTTTTTGTTCATCTGTCATGGGACCGTGTCATTGTCAGAGAGAGCTTTGCTCTACCCTGCTGTGGCTCTTGGCTTCCAGCTCCACTGTCCTTTCCAAGCAGCCTGCCTTCACTGTTTCCTGACATATGCCTTAAAACAGGGGGAAAAATTAGCTGTTTCTTGTTCATCTTCATAGCAGAAATGGATAATGAAATCTTTCAATGGAAAGGAATATTAATAAAATAACCAAACCTCATGTACTGTAGAATTGATGTCTAGAACTCTTTGGCTCTGCTATTGGTATTGAATGGATTAGTCAAGAAATACCATTTACAGACTTCAGTTATTCTATTATTAAGCATGCAGCTCTATAAATTTGAGGATCTGGAGGAGTTCAGGATTACAGTAGGCATTCTCTAAATCAATTTCTCATACTGGGCATGATAAATACATGTATTTTGGAGAATATTTAAAAACAAATATACAATTTTATCTAGGAAAATAATAGTAAAATAATGTTCTGAACGAGGTTGCAGATATTAGAGTTTCATCATAGTACTTTGAAATGCCTCATAAATTTTAGAGTACTTAAAATAAGCAACTTAATCTTTCAAATATGTACTTTGCTGTGTAGGTTATACTACTACTGTATGAGCTTCTCTTCAGAAAAGCTTTTTTCTCTGACCTCTGTGCCTATACTCATACCTCTTAGCTCCTAGGTCACTTTTCTCACAGGTATGATTTGTTGCACTTTTGAGATTATAAGGATAAAGTCAAGTTTCAAACACAGTAGGCAATGCAATTCCAAATTAGCAATAAGTGTGGTAGTCATCACTTAACATTATTTTTTTTAATCAGAAGTACATTGTTGTGGTATATATAAAAAAATGGATTAATAAGAAACGTTTCTTACTATGAGATATTCTTCATTAAATTATTTTCATAATTAAATCAATATTGAGGAAAATTCAGTTTTTCTTTATTACGTGACCTTCTTTTTTCCATTCCTTGCTTGGACAGTTGTCCTATTTTAATTACCCAGAGCTGGATGTATTAAGTGGCTTTGTAATGAATCTTGAAATAAGGCTTGACTAGTGTTCATATTACCACATTTTAATTTTTCGCTTTCCCATTCACATGGCACAGATGTTTTAGGTGTGCACAAATATCTGAAGGCTTCTGAAACACATAGAATACTTATAAAACCAATGCTGCAGAGGTGGTTGCATGTGAGACAAGTTGCTTATCAGCTGTGTAAAACTAAAGGTCTCTTAAACAGATGAAATAAAAGAGGAGTTCTTGACATGCTTATGGATCCCAAGATGTACCATTTACTGGAGCTTCTGGCATTTAATTTGCACTATGCAGTTTTTGCAAGCACTATACTACTCTATAGCTTTTGTTCTTATAATTTAATTAAAACATTCAATGTAAGTGATCATATATTATGAGTCTGTATATTAATATAGGAAAATGTAATTAAAATCTGAGCATTTAAAACTAAAAAGCAAATATATCTTACCAATCTCATTTTGCCCTTGAAGTCTACAGATTTCTAAAACTAGAAATTTCTTGGTATTTACTTGCACATTTGATCTTTTAGAGAAATATCCAAAACAAAGAGCTATTGAACCAAAACTGGAAATGTCAGAAGAAAAAGAGGGAAGAAAGGCATAGTTGAAATATTTTTTAGTTAGAGCTGTTGTTTAAAATTGATACTTGCCTTTTACTTTTTAGTAGAGTTATTATTTGCATTGAAATCACTTGGAGAACTGAAGAAGTTATTTTAGTTTTTGCTGTCAGAGGGTATGAGCTATCCTATTTTGGTAAGAAAAACAACAGATGTTTGCTGATGTAAAAACATGAGTTTTTTTCCAAAGGTGTTATCTTAGAACAAGAAAATCTACATACAGAAAAAGCAGAGTTAGGAAACTCTGTGAACTGTCTGTGAAAAGAGGTTAACATGATTGAACAGAAGGCAGAGTAACTTGTTAAGACACTGTTTTTACATGAGTTGCCTGCAAATAACGAAGTTTTCAGTTTCCCTGTTAAATTGCCACAAGAATGGCAGCCAATATATATAGCTCATTCTGCAAAGTGTCTCCCCCACCACCTTCCACTTCTTGAGTATGAAAGGTGTAATTTTTGCAGAGAAATGTATCCTGGAATCACTCGTTAACTGACCTATTTAACTTACTATATTAAATATCACACTGTGCTTTCCTTGCTTTACGCTGAATTAGTTCTCTCTCTTGCTCTGAGTGAACTTCAGTTATGGCAAAATAATAGTAGCTTAGCTTAGAGGAAGAGCACTGTAAGTGGTTCATATTATCTTTCAGTGTCTTTTCTAATCTGATTAATATATGCTTAGAAAGGAAATGTTAACTGATGATGAAGCTTATAAGCACTATAGAAGACTGTGACTAGAGTGTCTGCACAAAGAATACCTAGAAATGCTTTGTGAAGTAAGATGTGCTCAATAAAATTCCCTTCTGCAGGCCACCGTTTTTACAAATCAATTCCTTTGTGTTAACTTTCAGTAGTTAAAATGGGCTTATAAGAAACATGGGGAAAAATGTTAGTAGGATAGTAGCTTAGCTTAGAAGGTATAACGGTTTTAAACTAGGAGAGAATAGACTTAGACTAGATACAAGGAAGACTTTTTATAATAAAAGTGGTGAAACACTAAAGCAGGCTGCTCAGGTAGGTGGAAGATGCCTCATCCCTGTAAACATTCAAGGCCAGGTTGGATGGGGCTCTGAGCAATCTCATCTAGTTTAAGATTGCAGAGAGGTTGAACTGAATCACCTTTAAAGGTCCTTTCCAACCCAAGCCATTCAATGATTTTATCACTTGCATAAATCAGTATTGTTTAATTTAAAATACTTGGTGTAAAATGTGCAGGTGAGACAAAAATAATAATAATCATTGCAGCCAAAGCTCAAATGACTGTGCCTTCCAAGACAAAAAGTTTACTTCATTTTATGCATGAAATAAGTTGCTTTGCATTTCTTCTTGAGACTGCATTGGGGTGTAGTAAAGCTCAAAAATGCTTGTAGTATGATTTCCTTTTTGCATTTTGGTCTTCAACTTCTGCTTAGTAATCCTTACTTCTAAAATAAAGATGCTCTTTATTCTTTCAAATTAAGTTGTCTCAGGTGAGTTATGTTTGACAATCAATGAGTTTGTTACTTGGATAAAAGGAGAAACCAATTAAGAAATGCATGATCTGTGCAAAACAGAAGAAATTCCACAGTAGGAGGAGATATGTCAGAACATAATGGGAGTGAAATCCTTATGAAGAGACATGATTGGTGATCTTTGGATCACCAAAATTTGATCAATTCACATCACTGTTAGACTGTGTCATGTCAGCACTATAAAAGTTCTGCTTGCGCTCAACATACTAAGTGAGGAATTTAATCCTGAATTGGGCTTTGTTTTTAGGCAGATTTCAGTGAATCTCTTCTTGTTTTTTCCTTTTAAAAATTATAAAGGCAATAATAATGCTACTAGAGCTAGCTGTATTCACTGGAAGAGCAGTAGTTTCTGGTCTTAATTTTACTGAATTGGTCAGATGGGAAACCAGGCTCTGTAAATATCCAACAACGCATGTTGGATGAAGTTTGACACAGCCAGAGATCCCAGAATATTGCTTCATGAACAGGAGGACACTCTTGCGCTGTGTCAGATGAGTCCTTGACTTTGAAAAGAATGAAAACCTGGGGCAAAAGAGAAGAGAGAGGACTGTGTGTGAAAGCTGGGATGGATCAGAATCACTTCAATATTTTACTGAATAGTCTACTTTTTGAAATAGTTTTAAGGAAAATGCTCTGTTGGTTTACTGCTTCTGAGAGATACGGTGGTATCACAGAATTGTTGAGGTTGGCAGGGAGCTCTGGAGGTCACCTTGTCCAAACCCCTGTTCAAGTTGCGTCTCCTAGAGCTGGCTGCCTAGGATTGTATCTGCGTAGATTTTTAGTTTCTCAAAGGGGTGGAAACTCCACAGCTGCTCTGGAAAACTTCTGCCAGTGCTCAGTCACCCCCATAGTGAAAACAAGTGTTTCCTTATCTTCATGCAATACCTCCTGTATTTCAGTTTATGCCCTTTGCTTCTTGTCCTGTCACTGGGTGCCACTGAAAAGAGCTTGGCTCTGTGATCTTCACATCATTGTTTAACGTATTTACACATATTAATAAAATTCCTCTTGAGCCTTCTCCAGGCTGAACAATCCTACTTTCTCAGGCTTACCTTGTGGGAGAGACACTCAGGTCTCTTTATTGTGCTAGTGACCTGTAATTGGAGCCTATCCAGTATTGCTGCAGATATTACAGCAGATTTCTTTTACAAGACTATGCCAATATGTCTGGTTCTCCATAATGCATATGTTATAGGAGCAGGTATTTAAAGTACAATAGGACAAGTGGTTTTCCTATTCCCAGTTTTGAACTGTTGTGCTTTTACCAGAAGCTTCATTCAAATGAATTAAAAACTATTTTTTTTTTGTATATATAAAATGTATATAAAGAGGTGGTGTGCCTGCCTCTTTAGTCTGGTTAATGTGCTGTTGGTTGGCTGCATTGTAATGAAAACTGGTAATTTTTTAAATATCTTCCTTTGATATAAAATTAAATTTGATATAAAATTTGTTTGTAATGCAACCTGGGTATTAAACTACAAGACAGTTACTGAGACATGTGATATGTTATGCAGGTGTGGGAAGTTAGACCTGTATAATGTACTTGTGTTTTTCTCACACTAGACAGGAAAATTTCAGGAACAAACTGTGGTTCAAATTATTGTACCAAAGCTTTGAGAATTCTGTTACCATTCCAAATTGTCCTAACAGCTTGATTGTGTGGTAGTTTCACATTGCCCATGACTGTACTGAAAGCAGTGGTATTTGACAGTTTGTGTTCAGGAATTGGATGTGTCTGGAATTTGGATATTGTCAGCGAATGAAGTCACATCAGTTTTTTTCCTTTTTCTTGTATCGGTGCATTGGATATATGGAAATCAGGTATGTTCCAAGGATTATGCTGTTGGCATTTGTGAAAGACTCTGACTGTTAAAAGCATCAAAACACTACAAACGTCTTTATTTTTAGAGCTTTGTTTCAGCTTGTACCTGATGGGTTCACAAGCCAAGCTGTGTCAATGAGACAGACGATAAAAACTATCTTCCTGCTTTTTCTCAAGAAGAAGTTGTTCCCTGCATTAAGTGGAGATAAGAGAGATCTGAGAAGGGATCAAGACAATTGAAATGAGAACAAAGACGTTTCTGCCATTCATCTAAACAAAGTTAAGGCTAAGGAGTGAAAGCTTTAGAAATAAAATTCAGCTCTGCTCCTGAACTTGTTGGTGAAATGATCTTGTCTGATTTGTTTTTCTTCTAAATTTCTTTCTTTTTTTTTTTTTTTTTCCAGTGGGAATATGTTATTTTCTTGATTATTATTTAAACTGCATAATTATTGTTGCAAATTATAAATGTAGAAGTAGTAATTTTGGATATATCAATTACAATTAATACAGGTCTAGTAAAAATAGTAAATTATTCAGTTTTTTATTAACTAATAACAATAATATTTAGCATCTCAGGCCAAATCAAATAAGTTATGAAAAATACTAAATTAGTATAGGGTAAAAGCATGCTTTTAGTAATAGAATTTTCTTCTTACAAGATGAAAATTTTAATTTACTTTTTGATGACAGAGAATTTACTCAAACTTTAGCAGCAGAAAAAGAAACACTTAACTTTAAAGTCAAGTTTTTACTAAGTTGTGTAATGCTTTGAGTCTGAAATTTATCATAGAGTTTAAATATATCAGGTGGCAGTCTCTAACCTATATATGAAAAAGTTCAGCTAATCACACATGTAGTTATATAATAAAATGTCTCTTACGCTTATAGGCAGTTAATTGCAATATCAGAAAGCTGCTTAAAGACTGAGGCTTTGATTAAGGTCTGTGTCTGAACGCTTAATTACACTACTCATAATAAAGTTGCAAGGCAAAAATATATAAACCCCTGATGTTTCATCTGAACAATTTTACTTTCCCCTGATAACTTACAGGTAATCTTACATGCCAAAAATAAAAATTATAGACATATAAGTATTTTGGACATAATCAGCTTTTTAGTCCCAAGAGATTCAGCACCTAGAATGTGAGAGTGAAGATGATAATCCCAGAGCATTCTGATCTATTCTCTGGTCTATTTGGAAATATTAATTTTATTTATTATGCCCTGGAGAAAGAAAAAAAAAATGACTGAACTTCCCATTTGAATGAAAGATTAAGTTCTGACTGACTGAAGTGCTGAAGCCAAGAAAACAGGTTGAAGAGGAAGGAAAGTTGCAGTGACTTTTGGTGTCACAGTGAAGAGCTTGAGCGGTGTCTGAGAGGAATAGACAAATCACTGTCATGAGCAACACTGTTAGAAAAGCACACCCAAGCAGGCATCAACTAATTTCTTTCACTAACAGAATTCTGTATTATCTCTTGTTTTGTGGTCATTTTCAGCTTATGCAGTCTTTAGTATCTTGGTTGTGTTTATGATGCAAAGAACTACACAGTGTTTGTTTTAGTGACTTCTCTTACATTGCTGAAGTGAAGTTTAGTTACTCTAAATTTGTTGCACTGCAAGCTTGGGGAAGCCTAACTCTCTCTGTGTACGTGTTTTTAAGCATCCAAACACTTGTGCATTTAGTAAGATTTTAGTTAAGTAAACCATTTCAGAAAGACAGGCAGGAAATTCTCCTAGGGAAACCTAAAAATTCCTTACCAGCAGCTCTCAAGAGACCAGCTTAATGACAGTTGGTGGCAGTATGTGTTCTCACATATTTTATGCAGGAGTAATGACTGTGACCTCTTGGAGCCATTTTTCAGGGAAGTAAAATGTGATCTTATTTACCTTTGTTATCAGAGGCAAGCGCTGACATTCATTTTTTCAATTTCTTTTGGAAAGAGGAAGTTTGATTTTTATTTTTAAATTGCTTTCATGTCCATTGTAAGTTGCAGAATTCCTTGACATCAGAAAATACCATCTCACCTAATTGATACTTGTTTCCTAGGCAATATTAAGCCACTTCAGTGAAGCTGAGAATCTCACATGAAATTGCCATTCTCCCAAACAAATACAAGGATAAAATGACATATTTATACTATTGTAATGGTAGGATTATACTGCAATTAATTTTAAGACAGTAATAAGGAGTTGCTTGTAGTTTATGTTTTACATTAAAAACAAACAACAAAGTAGTCATTAACTTGAAGTTACAGGTACTGAGATATCCTAGTTAAATATGTGAAATACAGAAAGCAAAAGATGGAAGTCACAACTAGTAGCAAATTTTATTCATCCTTGTTAAAGGTGTTTATCCTGTGAGGGAAAGACTTTGACTCTCACTTCTTTTCTTTATGTTTCTTTCCCTATCTCCTCTTTACCATCTTTCTACATTTTCCTCTCATTAGTATTATAGTGTTCACTGAGTTGATATATGATTCAGCACTCTGCTGAATCACAGACATGGCCATATAAAACATTTTATTACAAGTGGAATGAAAAGAACAGCTGCTCTGATACCACCTCTCTTTTTCTGAAGCTGTTGAAGCCAAGGCTCGCTAGGTGTCAGCAGAGTAGTCCAGAAAAAGAAGCCTTTTTTTCCCCTGAGAATTAATAATGGAAGTTGCAGGTAACAGTTAAATGTTCATGCGTGTAGCAGACAATCTTAAAGCATATTAGGTGGTTGTTTCAGTTCATGTTAACCTAACCAAGAAAACCAGTGTTACTGTGCTTCCCATGCCATCAGCTCTGTTTTTATTTCATTGTCAAGCTGTTTTTCACATGTACAAAGTCTCATTGTGTGTCTAGGGAATAGTGACTATGTGCTGCATTTCAGGCAGTAAATGAGAAAGACTGTAAACTAGAAAAATGATCGCTCAGTGAACTTTTCAAATACCCAATCTGCTCAGACATGAGGTCTGCAGACTCTCATGAATGACTTTCTCTTCCATTTCCTGTGTTACCCTGTTCTGTTGTTTATTCTGAAGACATGTAGAAATTCTGCCTTTTTAAATTATTTTTTTTGTTCTTTATTCTACTAGTTGATAAAAATTTACGTATTTTCTCTGGCTTGCAGCTAGGTCTGACACAGAAGATAGCATCTGCCTTCACACTCAAGGGAGTTATGCTTGCCAGCCATTCAGATGTCATCTTCCATTGGCACACTTCATTCTGGCTAATGCTGGGCTGAACAGTGCATGTTGATTTTATTCTTTGACATACACTAGCTGATAGATCAGCTTCCCTCGGAACCTTGCATTCCTTTCCCACTGCTTTTTAAACATTTTGGCTTAATCTTACAGTGGTTTGCAAAGGCTTGCCTTGCTTTTCAAACCAAACAGCTCAGAAAAGCCTTTTTATAGTCAAAAATTAGCTCTACCTGGAAATTCTGTAATGCTAGCCATAGCTTCCTCCTGGAGAACAAGCAGATTCTAGTACACGACATGCAATAAAGTGTGACTGATACAATTCACACATATGGTCCATAATTTTATACATTTCGATATATACACATTTATATGAATATGAAAAGTATGGCATTATAAGTTTTTAAAATATTTAAGATGCTCCCTTGAATAGCTTTTTTCCTTTATTTTTCACACTGGATGCTTGGTATCCACGTAGAAGCAATTGCTAAGTTACTCAGGGAACTGTCTGTGGAAAGTGAAGCTTATTTCTGTATTTATTTATGGAACTGTGTAGTGGTTTTAAAGTTTGCCAATTTCTGTTTCCCGACTTAAGTGTAGTGGTTTGAGTGCCTACTAGAACTATTTACTCTTTTTCTGCTGTGAGATAGGATTACGAGATAATCAAAGCAGGCTTAAAATGTAAAAAGGTATAAAGACAGGTTTATTAACAAAACCACAAGAGAGAAAAAATTAGTAAGAGTCAGAATAAAATCTTCAAAACGCTTCTCCTCCCCCACAAGTTTCCTTTCCCTTCTCATGGACAACATATAGAGACAAAACTTAGAATCCTTGGTTAGTTTACCACCTATAAAACAATCTTTCATCAGTACTTTTAGAGAGAGAAGTCTCTTCGTCTGCCATGGAAACTTCCCACAAGAAAGAACAGTCCCCTTGTGGCCTTTTAACTCTCACAAAACATGCTGCCCAGGAATCTGCAGTTGTGAAGTCCCTTCCATATTACACAGCCTTCCCACAGCTGCATTATTGGCCATGAATCTCATGGATAATAATTGTAAAGAGGAACGGTTCCAAAAGCAAAGGTTTTTCTTCATCTCTAGGAACTAAGATCTTTTTCTAGGAAAAGATCTTCATATCATCTCTCTCTCTGTTCAAGCTTCTCCTAAGATCACAGCTACTTCAATATTTACTTAGTCCACCACAAATGCCTTTGCTTATATCTGCAATTTGAACACTCTTATGATCTCCCCAATACATATTTCCACGACTTAAGGCGATGTTCTACCATATTGCAGTCTATGACCATAGCTCACAAAAGATTTTCAGCCTAAAACCAAAGCACTTTCTCATTCTCTTCCATCTAGGATGTAACTCTTCCTTCATTGACTTTGAGGTCTTCAGATTTTCTCTCCGAATGTGTCTTCATTCTGTCTTTTCTCTCACTCAGAGTGTATTTAATGTTTTACAAGTTAACATTCTCCCGGGTCTGCAGAGGGCATGATGGTTCTTCCCTGGGCAGTGGCCGAAGGCGGTAAAATCAGGCCATGCCGGGTTGCGCCAGGATCTCGGGGTTCTGGCTGCTGCGGGGNATTTAATGTTTTACAAGTTAACATTCTCCCGGGTCTGCAGAGGGCATGATGGTTCTTCCCTGGGCAGCGGCCGAAGGCGGTAAAATCAGGCCATGCCGGGTTGCGCCAGGATCTCGGGGTTCTGGCTGCTGCGGGGCCACCTGCCCGGCTGCGCGGCTGCCTTTGGTCTCGGCGGCATCATCTCCTGCACGGCCGGGGGAAGGGCTGGCCCCGGCCAGCTCCTGTGGGCTGTGATGTGGCAGGGGCTGCCCGGCCCAACTGGGCCTCTCAGGATGGCAGCTTTAGCAGCAGGATGTTGGCAGCCGCTCGGTCCCAGTGCGGCTGGGAAAGGGGCCCTCTCTGCTGCCCTCAGGAAGAGTCCTGGCCCCGGGCAGAGCCCAGCCGGCCCGGCCCCCTGCCCAAGGAGGGAGCCGGGGCTGCTTGTCACCTGTTCCCGAGCCCGAAGGAAAAGAGAGAGTTCTCCTGGGATTTCTCTGATTTTAACCCTGTGTGTTCACAGAGGCGTATCACCTTTCTAGTGGCTTTACCAAATGTCAGTATTTAAACCTAGTAACTGATTGGTTTTGCTGTAACTTTCTTGGAAAAATCACTTCCTTGCAAAACCAGCACAAACTGATTCAGCCTCTAAGCAGGAAAGCACAGGTATTGGTTTATTGAGGAGGCTGAAAAGTTCATCCTCTGTGTCTGATGATGTTTGTTGGGTTAGAGACAAGTGATGCTGCAAGACAAGAAATAATGACCTCTGAGGCTCGAGGAAGAGTATCAATAAAATTAGTTGGCCAAATCTAAGACTAGACAGTATTAAATGTGTGAAACTGCTAGTTAATGTTTAGCTACTGCAAATGTTCATGAGGATACATCATCTAAAGAAGTAAAGCACTGAACGTAATTATTTTTACCTTTATATATTTCTTGGAATTTATGGCTTTAAAGATAGTGCTTAACAAGACCACTGTGGCATTTAACTTGTGTTGGGGCAACAGCCCTATATAAATGCTGTGAATCACAGATTGTTTTATTAGTGGACTAAGATACATAGGACGAAGAACAAGTGTCTTTTACCTTTGCCATATCTGGAACATTTGTCCAGAAACAAAAGAAACCCAAGACCCCAAAATTACTTCAATTGTAATTCAGTAAAGAAACAGTATGGGTTTTCTGTTTATGTAAGTTTATAATGATTTGTATGTAAGTTATAATGATTTTATGTAAGTTTATAATGAGAAAATAAGCTTATTATTTATTTAAACAAAAATAATATCCATGCTAAAAATAACCAACATAATATGAAAAATTACTGCATGTAATTTTTCAGAATGTAAAAAATGCTGTGAGCATCACTGTCAATAGTACAAGAGAGGGAATCTTCTGTGTTGTAAACTGGAATTAGTAAGTGCATGTGAAAGAATTGTCACAATTATAAAATCATGGCTTTAGATGTGCATAAGAATACAGGGATAACAACAGTAATAATAATAACAACCATAATAATAATAATAATCTTTCACCTGTATGTTTTTCAAGAATAATATTTAAATATCCTGATAGGCACCATAACTGACTGCATCCTTCCTTGTTCAGGAGCTTGTGCTAAGAAGAGGTACATTTTCATGTTATGTTAGCTTTTGATAAAGTTAATTATTTTCTCAGATTGGTCATCAGTGTATGGCCACTCCCTGCTTTAAACTTAATGAGTAAGATCAAGTAGCTCCATGTAGCATGTTGCATTTTGAGTGGATCCTGCACAGTATGTAAACCAATACAATAAATACTATAAGAATCCCTCAAATTATTCTCCATGAGATTTTTTATTTAAAGTGCTAGGGATAAAGATCTTTAACAGTCTTGCTTGTAAATGTCTCAAGTGCTGCATATAGCACAGTGTTTCATGTGGCCTGTAGTAGGGTTTGGCTGTATGAATTAGATTTCAAATCATGTTAACTCTGCTTATTTTATAACAAAGGGATTATTTTAAATCTGGCATTGATGCAAGCGGCCTGAATAATAGCAGTGAAAGTGCAATTGCTTTTTCTTTCCATAGCTAGCTTTGGAACACCAAATGTTCATATGGAACACCATGTGAAATTCTTTCTAATATTGTAAGAAATGTTCCAGGGCTTATTGTAGAAGTCTGAAATCGATTTTGCTGGCAAATGGAAAAAACCCCAACAGATTGCAGGTGTATCATAATTGTTACGTGATGTTTATTTGGCAGTCGATGCACAGAAACACTGTGGTGTCAGAGTTAATGTCATTAATTATAGAGAAGGTGCAGGAGTTCCCAAGCAAGAGAGCAGCTGTCACTGAGATTAGGCATACCAAGATAGGAAAGTTTCTGGGGTCCCACAGGTTCAGTTCATTGCTGCATGCGTTCTATGAAGCAGTCCATCTTTAGTTTCAGGAATATGATGAACAGAGGGACATCACACAGAACAAGTGTTCTGGGTTGTTTAGTTTGGTGGTGGGTTTTTGTGGTTTTGTTTTTTGTTT
>VWYO01013824.1:19286-34058 GCA_013400275.1 Rhadina sibilatrix | reverse complement strand
TTTTTTTTTTTTTTTTTTTTTTTTGAGGTGACAAGCTTTTCCTCATCTGTTAGGGATTTTGTGCTTCTATAGGTACCCCATTTTGGTTTCACGAGTGTAAGTTCATAGCAGGTAGGCTTTGAAAAAAGAAGAAAAAATGTTGCAGCAGATAAACTGACTACAATAGAGTCATAAAGTTTTGATTTGTTTTAAATAACCTTGATTTCTTTAATTGGTTCTACTGTAATTTTTTAATGGAAAATATGTCTTAAATGCTGCATGTTCTGGCTTTCCTGAGCTCTTCAAATTGATTTTGCTGCTATAGCTAGTCATAATGGAAAACTTCAATAGTAGAATAAAATCTTGGGGTTTGTGTTCCAAGTATACCTCTGCTCATAAAAGCGTTTATTGAAGTGATTTAAGAGCATGGCTCATGCCTCTGTTGCTATTTTTTGTAAGAGTTCTGAAGAGAGTGAAAAAGTTTTTTGAAAACAAGCTAGATAATTAGGGTAGAAGTGTCTTAACATTGCAGATTGTTCCTTGGCATAGTAAAAGTTATTGATGTAATTTTATAGATACTCCCCTGAGCCAAAAGTGAAAACAAAAGAAAAGAAGTCAGAAAAATCATGCATACCTTTGAATACAGCAGAACTTTCTGGAGAAAAAAAATCAAAACTCACACTGAAGACACTGGCCTGAAAGGTTTCATTTTGAAACTATTGGTTTTTAGGACCTTTGGGTACATTGTTATTTTGCATATAGATTGTTTAGTATCCTGAGTTGGAAGGGATCCACAAGGGTCATTGAACTCCAACCCCTGGCCACTATACAGAACGTGCCAAGAGCCACACCGTGTCCTGAGAGCTTGTCCAAACAATTTCTGAACTCTGTTTGGCTTGATGCTGGGAACACTTCCCTGGGGAGCCTGTTCCAGTGCCCAACCACCCTCTAGGTGAAAAACCCTTTTCTAATATCCAGTCTACACGTCTCCTGACACAATTTCAGGCCATTCCCTCAGGTCCTGTCACTGGTCACCACAGAAAAGAGATCGGTGCCTGCCCCTTCTCTTCCCCTCACTGAAGTGTCTCCTCAGTCTCCTCTTCTCCAGGCTGAACTGATCAAGTGACCCTAACTGCCCCTTGTAAGGCTTCCCCTCAATGCCCTTCACCATCTCTGTAGCCTTCCTTTGGATGCTCTCTAAGAGTTCCATGTCTTTTTTATAGTGTGGAACACAAAGTTGCCCCCAGCACTTGAGCTGAGGCTGCCCCAGCTCAGAGCAGAGCAGGACAATCCCCTCCCTTGCCCGGCTGGCCATGCTGTGCCTGATGCCCCCCAGGACAGGGTTGTCCCTCCTGGCTGCCAGGGCACTGCTGGCTCATGGTCAGCTTGCCACCAACCAGGACCCCAAGGTCCCTTTCCTCAGCACTGCTCTCCAACATCTCATTCCCCAGTCTATACACCAATCAGGGTAACCCTGCTTCAGCTGCAGAATCCAGCACTTTCCCTTGTTGAATTTCGTTCAACTGATGATTGCTCATCTCTAATTTGTTGAGGTCTCTCTGTGAGGCCTCTCTGCCTTTGAGGAAGTCAATAACTGCTCTGAGCTTAGTATCATTGTCTGACTTAATATTCCTTTGAGAATGAAGTCCAAGTTTTAAACCAAAGTGTCAGAGTTCCGTGTTTCTATAATTTTCCTTTCTTTAGTAGCAAGAGCATTAAAGAGTGTGACAAGAAATATAGTAACAGAAACAGAGAAATCCTGAATGGTTTTATGGCTGCTATGTAAGAACAAAACAAAACAAAAAGGAAAACCCCTTTGATATAACCTCTCTTGAATGTGTGTTTAAAGGCAGGTGCTGAAGTGTTTGTAAAAATGAAAGTACCTAATTTTGATATGCTTGAAAAAGGATGATTTTTACAGTGAGACTGTATGAAAGCATGCATCTTTCTGGGGATACATATAAACAACCTCTGTCTTGGGTAGTCTCTAATCAAGCAATATGTACTTGAATAAATAAAAAATATGTGGTTTTCAAACCAGTCTACGACAGCTTAGCTTCAGCTTTGAGAAGCATATAATGCTAGTGTACTGACTGATAGACACTGGCAATTTACAGCCACTGGCAATTTAACTGTAGAAAACCTGCAAGACAGAATTATTCTTTTAGTATTTTCTGTGAAAATTAAGAGCAGACTTAAGAAATGTAATTCAGTTAGTGCATTACTTAAAATTATTATATGCAGAATGGACATGAGGTAGAAGCTTTATAGTTTTAGACATAGTGTGCTGAATATTATATACTGAAATCTACAATTAACAGCAGGAAATTTGTATTTTATTAAAAGAAGATGTATGGGTTCCTTAAGAAGCATTGCATAAGATGATAACACATTGTAAGGGAGTATTGAAATTGAGTGCAGCAGACCACACAAGGCAGGTGGAATGTTTGAGGCAGAATCCGTTATTTGAGCATAAGCAAGCTACACAGGAAGTATTAAGCTTGATAGAAGATCCTGGAACTACCTTGACTGAGAAAGCAATTTAGCAATTAAACACATTTCTTTCCATCTGCTTCCACTTATAAGGGGAACTTAAGTCATAGTTAATAGTGAAATTTATTTGATACTTCATGAAGATTACTACTTTTGCAATTGGGGATAGCTTGGCCAAATTTTTACTGTTGAGATGTAACTGTGGTTTACACAGGTAGTACAGGGTTGTCAGGACTATTATTAGCATTTGCAGATAATTTAGTCCTCAGGTTTCCTCTGACTTTTCTAATATGCTGACTGGAGACTCTTTATCCACAATATAAAGAGTTTCTCATGACTCCTTGTGGATTGGGGAATAATGCTAAGACTGGCATATGGAAGAGGTTGGGGACAACATAAGGAAAACCCAGGATATGGTTAAAAGCAGGTGAGAGTAGAGGAAGAAGGAAGAGATGTGAGCTGATTAGGGAACATAAATGTTTAAGACTTGAAAACAAGGAGGATAACTAACAGATGAAGCAGGGGGAGAAATGAGGTAACAAAATCAGCACAGGAGCCTAGAAACACAAGTAGCCTTTTGCAACTGTATGGTGTTTTGCAAGGCATGACTTTGCTGCAGTGAGTGCTGTATCTTGATATGAATTTATTGGAAGAAGGGTGGAAATGAAACTTAGCAGTTATAAGTGTATTATCCCATATGTTGCCAGTACTGCAGAATTCCCTGAAGATAATTTCTGGGCAGTTAATTACCCTGAAGTGTTTGCTGCTGTTCTGTAGCTTCAATTGGGAGCCAGTAATGAGTTCTGTGCCTCTTTGTTTCTTTCAGACAACCTATCCCTGGCCAGTTTCCCAATCTGTTGTCAGTGTTAAGCTTTATAGTGTTAAGCTTTCTAAAAGAAAGAAAGAGTTTTAAACATTTTTATACAAATAATGTATTTATTCTTTCAGTTAGAGCTGAACTTTTTTTTTTGTTGTTGTTGTTGTTTTTTTTTTTTTTGTTCTAGGATCTCTTTTGTTGAAGTGAAATGACCAAATGACCATGGCAGTGAAATGACCAAATGCTGGCATTTAAAATGTTTCTGTGGATTTCCTTTTGTTCCTGTTGTTTCTATGGAGTAATCACTGTTGCTATGTATTTTTTCTCTTTGTGTTTGCCAGAACATGACTAGCTGGGTCAACATGCTCATGGTTTTAGTGGGGAATAACATAATTGCTGCTTGATTAGAGGAGGTATTTTAGAAACAGATTTCTGAGACAGGAAAATTGCTATAATATTTAAATTTCCCTAACAATGGCATAATCATGAGTAATTAGTTAAACAAGCCATGGCTAATTGTGATCAGGTAACAACTTTTATATTGGCAAAAAAAAAGGCCAATGAAAAAAATGGGTGGAAGTAAATCTAAACAATATTTGATATAGAGGTAACCTGAACTTTGCTGCTAAGCGTGCACTTATGCGTACCAATCTAAAGTCTCTAGTGCAATGGAGCAGTGATCCTTTAATTATTTTAATCAATATTATACAGTCAGACAGGTTAAGTAGCTACCTGCCATAGCTCACTAAACTTGATGACAAGAACCCCCTTTCAGTCTGTGTTCTCACGGGTGCACTCAGATGGATGCACTTTCACCTAAAAGGCATGCACATGCCTGACAGCAAGCTTTTGGGAAGTGTTTTGAGTAATGAAAATTTTAACAGTTAATGGGCTGTTTTTCAAAGATGTCAGAGAAATTGAAATGAAGAATGCACCACCAGCAAAAACTGGCAAGTTATATCTTCTTGTCCCACTTTCTGTGTTATATTTGACTATTGAATTTTGGCTACATGTGTTGCATTTTATTTTTCTGAGGAATGTTGATTGTAACTAATAAACTAAAAAAACAGCAAAATTGTGTTTCTTGATTTTTTTATTCACAGGCTGCAGAATCTCCAAGTCAATCAGATCCCACAACCTTGCAGTTTAGAATGTGCTCCAACATAAAATTGAATTTTGTCATCTCAAACATCATGCTGATGGAGAAAATGCTGTCAAAATTCTTAATTGCAACCAAGCAGAAAATTGAAATTTCTTAATGCAACCAAGACAAGAGTGTAGTATAGAGATGAAGCAGCGTGGAGGTGAGAGAAGTTGATTTGCACCAGCAAGTGCCATTGTGGCTGAATTTTGACCTGTGCACAGGCACAGTTTCAGCCCAATGAAACCTCACATATGCCAAGAATTTCCTGCCAGCATAAAAAATTCACACTTCCAGCATTCATTTTAATGAAGGCTTCTGCATACACAGATTTGCCTCTGAATTACTAGAGATTCCCATCTCTGAAGAGTAGACATTAAATAAAAATGTAGTACCTCAGTGCAGGAAAAAGAGCTTTGAAAGCATGTCCAAGAAGAGTGTTTGTAGCCTGGATTGTTTAGTTATACAGCAGAACCAAAACTCAGCTGTTTGCATAATGTCAAAGTTTTACAAGAGAAATGACTGTGCATGATCAACTAGGAATAACAGGGTTGAGGAGTATCAGCAAAGGAGTTGAAACAAATGCTCACTGCCAGCCTTGCCAGTGTGCCATCCTGTGCCAAACGCATAATGAACTTCTGGCAATACAGTGGCCACACAGTACCAAGATCATGGACATCTGATGTTCCTTATTAAACTGTGAATACTCCATATCCTCTGTTTATTATATGCCATTTGCTTTAGGCTTAGAAGCTCATTAAAAAGCTACAGTGTGACCTTTGGAATTTTGAGAGGTATAATTTGCTACATAGCTTCAATATTTTGATAGTTTTTCTCAAACGAGTTCTGTACTTGGAAGAAACTGTAATATGGACTATCTTGTTATGATGCATATTGAAAAATATGTTGCCAAAAGCAGGTTTAAGAATGTGCTATAGTTTTACAGAGCCAGTTAACACACAGTGTTCCTAGCTCACATAAACCAAAAGATGGCAAATAATTGTTTAGAAAGTTAGAAAAATCTGTGAAGATACAGCTTAACTGAAATTCTTTTTGAAGTGAGACCCTCACCATATATTATAACAGGAATAATTGGACACACTGGGAAAAGAAGTATATATACTAACCATGAAGGCACTTCAGCATTAATCAGAAAAACTGAAACCACTCTCAAGGCTCAATCATTCTTTGAAGAAGTGGGTTTCAGAAAATACTTGAAAAGAATAGAAATGCACAAGCCATGAAAGGAATCCTGAACTGACAACACAAAAGCTACAGTTAGGCCAGCAAAAGTCTCCTACTGTTATCTGTAATGTTACCTTTTGGAAACAGCAGTGTCCAGGAAAAAGTGAAAATGGAAGACTGATGTATCTTTATTCAGAGTGATGACAATTAAAATGGAGACTCACATGCCATTCTTGATGATAAAAAGATTATTTGCTTTACACAATGTCTCTGCTCATGGTTGAGATAGCCAACCTTCATAAGCCTGGTTCATGATACTGTCTTTGTTAGAGTTTACTTCAGTAATATATTTTGCTGGCAGTTACTGATTTTGTACTGAACATGGGTTTTTTGCTCTATTTTCCTCCAAAAATGTCACCAGGTATCATAATGCTTGACTTGCTGCATGTTATTTCATACTTACTGTATCCTTGCCTGCTGATGCTCCCATCTCCTGCAATTCCCACTTTTCCTCTGTGAAGAATGGATAATTCATGTCCACCTAATGGAAACAGATTTCTGAGATCATCTGAACACTGGTAGAAAGTCTTGTCTTCATTAAAATTTCTCTTTTGAATGGAAAATAGAAGGAGAAATTGGGAAAAGAACCTGGCATGGATTCATCATAAGAAGCAGCTTGTAAGCAAAAGAAAATTGGGATCAAGTTTCACTTTCACAGACATTTACTCTTCTTGGTGATGTAGCTTTACATTGTGAATATAATCAAATACATTACTGGTGATGTTTCATGGTAAGATGATGAATGATAGAATGCTGCTGGACAAAGAAAAATTAAAATTAGGTAATGAGTTGGTTCATTTGGATCGATGCAATTTTGAGTTGAGAGACAGAAAAGTAAAGGACCTACTGTGAGTTGAAGATTCAGTATACTCATACCATCAGTTCAACAACTCCATCTTCAACCTTAAGAAACACAAAGAACTCCTAAACTGTTGGTAGGGACAATGTTTGGTAGCAAATGTTTCTCAAATATCATTTGAGTTGGCCCTAAACTAGGTTTTACAGAAATAAAGTTATATTAGCTGAAGATTAAGCCAGTACAAATTTAAACCTAAAAATGCCTAATTAATCATATTGTTTTGCTCTCTGTTCAGGGTCAGAACAAGACAAATAAATTGTCTTGTGAAGATCCTTGTAATGGAAACAAGTTGAAGGCATCCTTTGACAAGACTGCTATGGCAGAGAAATGACTAAGAAATGACAGCAGGGAGGGAAGCCGTACAATGAATTCAGTTTTTGGGAAGATGTGTGACTAGTACATCCTATTATCTGAACTAAGATGCATGCATTCCTAATGACTAGAAAGAGACCTGAGTGCCAAGGCTGTAAGCAAATGAAGTTTTAGTTTCAAATGATCCTGCAAGTTTATGGATGTTCTCTTTTTTAACCTGTCTCACTGAAATAGAAAGCAAGAGAGAAAGGGCAAAAGGTACATAATGTGAATCTGCTTCTGAAACTACACAGTATCATGTAACATAAAATTTTCACTTATTTACATTTGGAAGACTTACCAGACAGAAGCTGTGCCTGAGGAATCAGAAGCACATTGTGTGATGTTCCCAAAAACTTTTCTTTATGAAACCCTTGTGCAATTTGAAGGCAAGAGGTATGCAGTTACTCTCAGAGATAAAGACAATAAAGACATTGTGAGTACATTTTATTCTTTATGTCTTAAAATGTCACAAGGAATGAAGTGTGTGGGGAAAGGTAATGTTGTAATGCTGCACCATAACATTATATAGTGAAACTATCAGTATATAACATTCCTCCCTGCCTCTCTTCAATTCTTTTAGGATATTTGAAAAATACAGCTGGTGGATCTTTCCCCATGGACATGTATAGTTTTTGGAAATGTAGCAATGTGAAAAAAGCATGAATTTTTTCTTAAAGCACACCAGATGATTTTTAGTATATTTTTTTCCATTCAGAGTGCTTGAGGAATATTAACATTACTTTTCCATTGCAGGCAATGTAGACTTGTTTAGCAAGGGATAATATGGGAATTTTTAACTTTCTGAAACTTCAGCAATGAACATGAAAGAAAATATCTGTTGGTTCCCTATCCACTTATCCTATCTGTAATAGTACTTTGCAGATAAGAAATACATCCCTCCCCAGCATTCTTCCCATCCCTAGCCATCTGGAAGATGGAGAAAGCGTGATAGTTGCACTGATAGCCAGAGGGGCTACAGGTTTATAGTGTTGATGTTCCATGCAAAGGCTTTCAGCATATCACTGTTGTGTATTTCCTTACAGAGAGGGAGTAATGTTCTTTTCTGTTTTGTTTTGCTAACAATTTTTGGAGCCATTTGAAACCTCTGGAGACAAATATGTTCCTCTCTTAGAAGATGTCCCACTGTCTTGAATATGGTAGCAGGAATTGAAACATTAGGAAACTTCCTGCAACATCAACAGAGAACAAGTATGTCTGGATCTACGTTACTTGGAATCCCAGTCACCTTTTATCACATGAAAATGGAATTGCCTCTGGTTATCCTAATGAATCATTGGTAGACACAAATTCTAATTACATTACCGTGATGTCTGATAACAGCTTTGACAGGTATTATACTACTTTTCCTTATTTTCTGAAGGGGCTAGTGAAAGTATTATGGAATTGTTCTGAACTGTGCTTACATCCTGTAAAGCCATAACAACCATATTTTTCATCAGTCTCTAGGTTTGTTTTCAACAAACCAATCAGTTTAGAGATTCACTCATACTTTAGATATTTCTATATTGATGGAAAACAATGCAATGAATATTTATGGACAACATATGGGATGAAGCTGAGTGAGGAAGGAAAAACAATAAAGCCAGCTTCTATTCTACTTGAATGTGTTTTATCTAGCAAATACAAGAGAGACAAAAGTTTTTACTGCAGGTACAGATAAAAATTTATGTAACCTTACTGGTCAACTCAAAAATAATAAAGATTTTTTATATTGATAATGAAAATAATGCTTACCAATACAGTTTTTTTTAAGTACCTTAAAATATGACTTGTAGGATTGAGATTTCTTTTATCAGATTTCTTTTTTGTTTGTTTTGTTCTAAAAGATTAACAATTTAGCCATGGGAAGTCATGCAGAGCAATCAGTATATCTGAGCTAAATTTTTGTTGTTTTTCAGGTAGCCTCTGACTGTATAAAGCAAAATACAGATATGAATGTAAGTTTAAAATCAAGCTTGCTTTGAAAAAATCTGTATACAGGGATTTCCTTTATGGCGAACTGCAATATTTAATCTCTCTACACACTACAGTTTTAGCTAGAAGATACACTCCTTTATGGTAAGACTTTGATCGTTCGTGACTTACTGAGGGAAAAATTTCTTAGATTATGACATTTAGTCATAAGTCACAATATTAGTCTCTGGGCTGGGTTTTCCGGGATTATGTGGGCAGTGCAGAAGTCTTAGTAATGTGCGTATAGTGATGAGTACCTTCACTTTCTAGGTACTGGGCTGTCATAACTTGTATGTGGATGTTTTTTGCTTAGTCTGGGAAAATGCAATGTCCAAAATGTCAGTGTCTAGTCTGACATGAACAGTGAACCAGCACTGAGCATTGTCAGGGGGAAGGGTGTTGAGGATCAGATCCCAGTATCTGGTGAAGTTGTCCTTCTGTGTGAGGGCTGCAGGCAGTGTTATTTATCCTGTAGTGTTTGTACATTTGCGTTCTTAAAAAGTTAACTGGTGTCCAAATTTGAGTTGGGATATGCTGGTTAGTTATCAGACTAAAAAGCTTTGCTTATGGCCTGCAGCCAAGTCTGACACTGGAGTGAGGAAAATTAATTGTGTCACTAGACATTCAATCTATTTAAATGTCTAGATCTTCTATTCCTTTTTTAGTGGACTATGTATTTAACGGCTTCAAGAAATTCCTTTGTTGATAACCAGACATTAAACTTGTCCTCCATCCTCTGAGGAGCTTCCTAAGAAAAGGGTGTTGGGCATCTTTTGTGTTCGACCTAAACAGCAGCACAGGAATGAAATGCTATGTCACCCCATTTTCTCAGCTTCCTCAACAGTGTGCTGTTGACTTCCAAACCCTAATCCTCTGCTGACAGATGCACAGAACCTGTATAAAAGAATATAAGATGACATAATCAGGTTGTGGCACAATGTGTGAGGACAGGAGCCTGGAAATAGCACTCCTTCAACCTTCTTAGCTGTTACATTTCCTCTCTCTAGTAAGTTTCTGAAAATGTTATGTCACGTGCATGTATAAATAGTTTGGAAAAGAGTCAATATTTTAGGAAGCAGATGTTACTTCCCTAGGTCTGTGCCAGAATATATAAAAAAATCATGTTATATATTAAAAGCTGCTTCTTTCTGCACCACAAATGTCTTCTTGGTCACTGTCTTTATCCTTCCAAAGCCTATGTGAAGTAATAAGGCCTTAATAGCAAATACAGGAAGACAAATGAACACTGAAGATGACACACCTATGTCTCTGCAGTAAGAGCATGATTAGGATGGTGTATGACCCAAGATCCAAGTCACCGTGCAATATACTTAGACTACTGAGCAAAGTCATAGTAGCTGCAGTTTTACGAGGTATACTTCTGCTCATTGGAAAAAACCAACAAACCTGGATGTTTGTATTTGTCTTGTCTTGTTATATATACATATATATATTATATATATATATATATATAATATATATATATATACAAATTTCTTCATTGTTTGAGCTCTTTCAAACCAGGATGAATGGTAGAGAAGAGGCACCCTATTAATATGCATTGGCACAATAATTATAGCATTGAAAGTAGAGGGGAAAAGATTTGGATACAAACCCTGAATGTTCTTTGCCGCGTATCTTGAGATAGTTGTGCTACAGGAAAAATCATTCCAACTTCTAGTCAAGCAGAATGATCTCACCAAAAAAATGCCCACTGAGAGTGATCAAGGAGAAACACAGGCAATCTGACAGATTTCAAATCAGATATATTTGATGCTCTGGAAGGGAAAGTAGTGAGAAATGACAGGATTTATCCCAAGTAATGGAATTTTAGTAACAGTCCTGTTTATCCAAATGGCCTAACAAAAGTATTTTCTATTATGAAAGAGAATTGTGGGAGACATAGGAGTTTTTAAAGTGAGTTGTGGAGTACTATGCAAATAAAGAGACTGTCAAGTAAAAGATTTCAGTGTTTAGGGCTGTTTCTCTCCGAAATGATTCCTCTTGCAATGAGGGACTGTAGAGAGCACAGAGCAAAGAAGCGAATTAAGCAAAGATTTTAAGAAAAATTATCTGAAGTTTAAGAACCTTTGACCTCTTTTTACCTAAATTCAAAGATGCAGAATCAGTCATTCAGAAGTAGTTATCATCAAGAAGAATACACTAGAATGTCAAGCTCAAAGTCAGAAAAGTTTGTGTACTACTTCCTTATTATGACTTTTTTTATTTATTCAAAGTGCTTACTTACCTAGAGAAAAATGTCCTATCACTTAGTTAACACAGATATGTAGCTTCATAAATCCATTCAAGCAATGTTTTCTATGGAAAGGAATTAATTATTATCCTTTTCTTTAGAAAATATTTCCATTATCAAAAAAAATGCTAAACATAACTGTGCTTGAAAGAGATATATTTCAACAATAGTAGAGAAGATTAAAATGTGATGAATATGAAAGCAATTTGACAAAAAGTTCTTTAAACTGATAAATTTCAGGCTGATGCTGATTCTTTTTCTTTTCCACTTGTCCTTGAAAAACATGAAGTTGCTGTATTAATTCATCACAATATTTTCAGATTGATTAGGTAATAACAACTTCGGATCCTACTGGTGCATTGTTTAGACTATCTGTAAATAAGTAATTCATCTCACTTGAGGGCTTCTCCTTCTGGTTTAGTAAATAAATACTGGCTGAAGCAGTTTCAATGCACAAGGTTTTAATCAGAACTGTGATGCTGGTAATATCTAGAAAGGGTTTAATTGGAGTGTGTTGTGATGATTGCATGTTGCACAACAAAGGCAGCTCCTTATAGAGTCATAATAAGCAGGATGGTTTAGCTCACCCAGTCAAAGGTTTCCCAGCTGTAAGCCTGGGGAAAGAAAGAAAGAGGTTGAGAATTGGCTTGTTACTCCAATAAGGCTGAATTTAAAGGCTTCTGCAGTATAGGCACTTATTCCTGTCTCCATATCGATCATATTGCTGCTATCAATCACATGCATGATACAAACACTTCACAGGGTTCCCCCATCTTGACAGTAATCTTTTGGCCATATCTTTTGGACATTTATTGAAAAAAAGAAGCACAAATAACACAAATTACATACTTTAAAAATTTTTAGAGGTAGTAGCAATAACTGTAGAATGAGGCATTTATGTCTGAAATAAAGGTATAGTTTAGAAATATACAGGCCTGCCATGATAGCAGAGACCTTAAAGAAGGGAGGCAACCAAGTTCAGTAATGATAAGACATGGGGCTTAGGCTGGAACTGCTTATAGCTACATCAAAGTCACCAGTGGTCGGCTAAAACAATGCAGATCTACAAAACCTCTCTGAGAGGTGACATAGGAAACAAAGAAATAGAACCTAAAAAATGTAGACTGCATTTATGATGACCGTAACATGGACTTGCAGATCAGTAAAGAAAAAGATGTAAAAAAAATCTTAATAAACACATAGAAGTGACTCTAAATGGATTCTAGGTAAGGAAGAAGTAATCATATTTGGTTAAGAGATCAAAATGATATTATCACCTGTGAAATGTACCAGATGTTGACATCTTGCCATACAGTCCCCAAACCCCACCAGACTGAAGTGTCCAAATTTAAAATCCAGAGAAGCAGTGGAATAGTGAGCATAACACTAGGAGGAGTGGAAACTGTAAGGCCTGTGTATGTAACTGTCTCCAATAAGTGGTTTCTGAAGTTATTAGAGTGTGCTACTGTATTTCGTTGCCAGAACACTGATTATATACAAGTTTGATTTAGTATAGCAAGCTGCTGGGAGGAAAAACCAGTGTGAAGGAAACAAGCACCTATATTCCTGAAGAAGGCTTTGGCTTGAGCAGAATTCTGCATATAGGGGTAAAAATTCCTTTTGTTCTAAATTTTGGAGCTATTATCTTTTCTACTGTACATTTTTCAGTTCTGTAACTGACTACTCTTCCACCTTTGAATGTCTCTGCGAAGATCACTGCTAAAATTCACTTGCATTGTTCTTGAGGGGTGGAATCCTTTTTCAGCACTGTTAAGTGCTCTTAAGGGAGAAAAAATATCTTAAAGCACTTGTAAAAGGCAGCAGTTTCTATCTGCTCCTTACTTCCCAACACTGTGGAAACAGTTTGGTGTCTGCACAGTAACAGCAGCCTTACTTTTTGTGAGGCTTCATAAATTTCCAGGGTTTACACTAGTGTTGTTATTAAACATAAGGAAAAATGGAATCATAGCTTTTTAAATTTTATTTTTAAAAATGGCTTTATGTTTCAGATTACAGACACAGTATTATTTTCTTCACTTAACTTGTTCAGCCAGTGAGTTCCAGGAAGAGTCAAACCTCAGCACCAAACAAATCGCAAAGTGAAAAATAACAGTCATTGTAATGTTAGCACATCCTGGTGACAAATTTTGTTGATGTCCCATCTGGAACAATAAATTAAGGTGTATTCAACTAACTAAGTTTCTACTGATTTTGGCTGAGCTACAGTCAATTTTCTTCAGAGTGGCTAATATAGGGCTGTGTTTTGTATTTGTGCTGAACACAGTGATGCTAATAGAGATGTTTTTGTTATTGCTGAGCAGGGCTTGTGCAGAGCCTTTTCTGCTTTCTGCTTTCCATATTACCGTGCTGTTGAGGGGGCTGGGCATGCATGGGAAGCTGGGAGGAGACACGGCCGGGACAGATGATTCCAACTGACCAAAGGGGATATTCTAGTCCATAGACCATAGACCAATTTGGAGTGATGGAATTTGTCTTCCCAAGTCACTATTAAATCTGATGGACCTCTGCTTTTTTGGAGATGGCTGAATACCAGTCTGGTCATGGGAAGCAGTGAATGAATTCCTTGTTTTGCTTTACTTGTGTGCATAGGTTTTGCTTTTCCCAATAGTCTTTATCTCAGTTCTTATCTTTTACCCTTTCAATTCTCTTTCTGATCCTGCTGATGGGGAAGTGGGCCAGTGACAGTTGCCTAGGGCTCGGCTGCTGTCTGGGCAGCATGACAATGTTTCACTGATGAAATAAAAGCATCTATACACTTGTACATACATGAAGTCACCGTAAACACAGAGTAAGTCAAATTAGGTAAATTATATCCAAAAATCATATGGGATAATTAGAAAATTTTATGACTCATGAAAGAGCAGCAATGGGAAAGCAAGGATCATCTCCTTTAGAGTGCATAGGGAGCTTTTTAATTAAAACAATAAACTTTAAAGTATAGATTGGAGATAGCACTTTAACATATTAATATCTAAGTGTGAAGGCTGCACAATAATTTAAAGGTGGCAGTTTCGATTTAGTATAACTCTTTGCACAAAGAGATAGTGAAGAGTGTAATCAATTATCTAGTGCTGAGGGTTACCAAACAGGGCTGAAGTGACAGCAAAAGGCAATGAATGCACAGTGGAAAAGGCAAGTTTGCAAATTTAAAGGCTTAGATGCAAGAGCAACAAACTAAGTGAGTAATGGTGCATGCAGTAACGAAAATCAGATGCTGCTGACATAATGTCTCTTGCTGTTTGTGCCACTGAACATTGATACTGCTGCTGAGTGCTTATTTGTAGTGATTGCCTCAATTGCCATGAGGAGGAAGGGAAGGGTAGGTAGTTACATTGCTCTTTATAATGTGTATTACATATCTTTTATAACATATGCATTAAGTTATCATGAGCCTCACTAATTATTAAATCAGCAGTGAGATAGGGATTTAAAAAAGCTGGTGATTATTGCTGTGGTTGAATATCAAAGACAGTAGTTGATTAGGTGCCATGTGTGTGAGAGGATAAGCAAGTGGTTATATTAAAAACTTGGAAATAGTTACAACAAATTCCTTTTTTAGTGCAAGGTGGGTGAAAATGTGCAATCTTTCTTGTAGACTAATCACAGAAAAACTCTATTCAAACCACAGCAAAAAA
>VWYO01013824.1:0-19250 GCA_013400275.1 Rhadina sibilatrix | reverse complement strand
AAAAAAAAAAAAAGGCTTTATATTGCTTACATTTCTCTCATGCAGAAGAAAGCAAGTGAAGGGTGGGAGAAAGATTGAAAAATTGTGTGCACTTTAAATCAAGGAAATAGTCTTTGGAAGTTGACTTTACTCTTCCGTAGCCTAATGCTCTTCCTCACATATTGATGCTTTGATTTCATCAGAGCTGGCCTCTATTAACTTGTATTTTGCAAGATTTCATCTTTTTGCTTTTCAACATCAGTAGTTTATGAAGAAACCAACTGGGGTAAAAACAGATGGTTTATTTCTAAGACAGACATAGTTGTATGATAGAGATTCTGAAGAAGAGAAGCAAATGTATTTTGCAAGCTTACTGCATCATGAAGGAGCATTTATATAGGGATGTTATACATATGCTTGAGTGTCACCAGTGTCTCCTTTTGTTACTGCAGAAGAAGGGTGGGCGACTGAATTTCTGATGGTTCATGCTATGCAGATTTAGAGACAAAGTATGGTGGCTCACGTGGTTCTGAGAGCTGCACCATTTCTTTAAATGGACAGAGATATAGTCAGCTAAGTTTGGGAAGATGAGCCAGCAATGAAGAATGAGCATCTTCGTTCAGTAGTAACAAAATATACTAAAAAGGAAAAGCATACTATGTATTGAAGAAATTGCTTACATGGCTTTAACAGGCACAGTATTGTCTGCTGAGTCATGTGGAGCTCCATTTCAAGATTCATTAACCTCAGAGCTTACATATATCTAGTTCAACAAGCTGATCTAAGTGGGTGAAATCCCTCTATAAGCATTCAGCTCCTGATTTAACATTTCTGCTCATTGCACCAGGTGCATGTTCACACATCCAGAACACCCAGGCTGCTTTAAATAGCCTATCTTTCAATCAGAAGTTAAGAAAATCTGCCTCTGTCATTTGGTTGTATTGTAGAAGCTAAAGAAAACTACTTCTGTGAGTATTAAGGGTGTCACACTTTTGAGTGTGTTGAAGATTATCCTCTTGTATTGCTTCTACACATTGTTGCAGAAGAAAAGTAGCTTTAGCTGAGGCTTAAGCAAAATGCTTTCAATTCCCTCAGAGTATATGTTTAGCTAGACCTTTTAAAAAATGACATACTGACTCTTTGCACTCCTCACGTAACACTAAAAATGAGGCATATATATTTTAAAATGAAACCCAAACTTTGGAGTTAAAAATAAAAGTAAGTCATAATTCCCTACCAGGCTGTCTAGAAACAGAAAAGAAATGGGCAGTAATAAATATTTAAAATTATGCAGTTAGCAATAAACAGGTGAGGAAAAAGGTCTGTGCTTTGCCCTATTTCTTGCATTAGGTCTTAAGTCTTACTGTCTTTTATGAAAATGTTGTTTTTATTCATACGCAGATATGGGTGTCTTAGAACATGTGTCCAACTCAAAGAGTACATTGAATAGATAAATATTATGTTAGAGGGTTAAGTTTTGTGAAGCATTCCAATTTGCTGTTATCTGGATGCCCATTGCTTACACCAATGTAGGTAGTTTCTGAGGATGAAGAACTTGCTCAAATTTTTTTGCCACCACTATGATGATACCAATGAGGCAAACATTTAAAGTGGTCAACAAAGCAAGAGTATATAAACTGAAGCCAGGCGGATAAAGATGGAGAATGACTATTGCTAAATTTTCTGAGGGCAAAGTTAGAGAAGTTTGACTTATGGTGTGTTAACAACAAGAAACTTGACTCTTGTCTGGCTTCAAACAGAAGCTACCATTCACAGTGTCCAAGTAGTCTGTGCTGAGATGGCATGGACTGGTACTATGATCCAGACATCCAAATTTTGCATGACAGAAAAGTTTGAATCTGCTTGAAATCATGCTTATCAATGGAACATTTAAAGTATTTGCTATGGCTTTGTACAGCAAAAAGTAGTTTGCTAGCTTACATTTTTTTTTTCCATTCAATTTGCCAAAGTTTCTCTTTCTGGGAGACTGTAGGAAAGGAGAGCATTAATGAGTTGTCAACATTTAAAACATCCCAGTGGGGTTATAATCCTAGCTGCCAGACCCTGTCATGACCCACCTCGGCAAGTCCCTGGCATTTCTAGTCCCAGGGAACCACAGACCCTGCACTGCCTTGCCACTGGGAAGCATAGGTTGAGCTTTTTGCTAACACAGGTGAACCCTTGACTAGGAAGGCAATGGTGTGGAGTTCAAGCTACTCACTAGGAGTGCAGCTTCTGTATCAGGATATCATCTGTTCAGTAGATTTAAGTGTTGTTCAGTAGCTTTAGCAATGCCAAGCCCTTTGATTTTGAATTTTGACTTCTTTTCCCTAACATTGATAATTCAGTAAGGCAGGTTCCAATCTTCTGTTGAGACTGACCTGCATTTAATCTGAGGATGCGAAATTTCAAAGCATGCTTTTGATTACATAACCATAACTGAGGCCACCACCATAATCACATTGGCTAATCAAAGACTCAAGGTAATGAATCAAAACTTGCACTGTAGTGTTGTGGGTTGGCTTTGTGTATGTGTGATGTAGACATCACATTACTTTGTACCAGGAATTTACACCTTTTATTAGCATTATTGGATTTTGACACTATTTAAAAGAGAATGCTGGTGGGATGTGAGTAACAAGGCTAAGGAAGAATGAATCCATATTATATTCCTCTGAGGCTTTGTATCAAGAGAGATTTTGCTGAATGTGAAGAAAAGTCATTTCACATAGTAATGCTGGCACCAAGCCCAGTTTCTTTATGGAGGTAAGATAAATGAAAATCAAGGTAGAGATATATTTATTTGATCATATAGCCTTTCCCCCCCCTTCATTCCCCCCTCTATATCAGCTTCTAAATAAAGTTATTAAAGATAATTCCAGCCCCTTTACTAAACCAGATTTTATTTGAAGGAAAAGTGGTCTGTCCTTCTGGGAGCAATTTGCTACTCTAAAATGGCTTTTTCTGAACTGTTTATTGAAATGGAGAAATTATTTCCCATATTCTCTCCATTTGGAATGGAAAGCTACTCTAATACAGCCAATGATTCAAGGAAATGAAGAGTGCAGCGCAAAAGATTTTTTGATGAAAGTGTGGGAGAGACAGGCTCAGGAAGCAGACAGTAAAATCATTTGAGGAAATGGGAACATGAAATGCAAGTTTGTGAAGAGATGGTGATGACCACATTTTTTACTGGCAGAGTAATGATGACAATTTGAAAGTTATTTAGGGAAGTGCCATGCCACACTATAGGCACTTTTGTGGATGTGGATGTTTTTTGATCAACTTCTTGGAAAGAGTATCAGGTTCCTCAGTTTCTTGAGAAGCATAATGGTAGGGGAGTGAGACTTAAATTCTGCTGAGTGAGTTCAGGAGAATTTATAAACTACATTTTATTAATGGAATATTTTGAGATCTCTGACATTTTCACATATCTTCTTTGTTAAAGAAAATACTCAATCCTGTTTGAGATTCCATTAACTTTCAGTTTTCCAGCTTTGAAGTTGAGACTGTGACTAGGTGAGCAGGGTCTCCTGGAACTGCTGATGTGCAGGATAGCAGTGGAGGTTGTACCCTAAGACCATGCTCTACTGCATCTTTCCTATTCATAGTATTTGTCCTCTGGTAAATGACAATTTCCTTCTTATGGAGTACTTCACATAAGAAAGAACTGTAGGGTCAGGAACATTATAATCTTGGGGGATTTCTTTGTATTACCCTTCTGCAAGATTTAACTGAAAGCAACAAAAGATAAGTATAGATTTTGGAGGTCTCTATTAATAAAAACTGTTTTGCACTCCTGCTCAGCATCCCAGGAAAGCTGAAACATTGTGAGACACTGGAGAGATAATCTCCCTTCATCTCCACCTCCAAAAGGAAAATCAAGTACCTCGATTAATGTCTACTTTTTCCCTTTTTTTTTTTTTTTCTCCTTCCAAATACATTTAGGAGGAAGATAAAGAATCTACTGAGTATTCTGATCCAAAGTATATCTAAAATTCTTCTTTATGATTCATCTGCAAGGCAAGCACTCACTCAAACTTTGTGTCTGTCATGCCCTATGTCCTCTGACTGGCCCTACCTTTTATCCAAGGTATCACTTGCACCAAGAGAGAGCTGGTCACTCGTGCTCCTCTTGTTTCTGCTCTTTAAGCTCTGTTTGTCACCATCTGGCTGTGGCCAAGCCCAGCTACCTGCCTGGACAGCCTTCACAGGCCTACTCTTCAGTTATCCTGTTTTTGTAACACTTGCTGTAACATACAAGATCAAAATAATATGCCTGTACCAAAGAAAATTCTACCTGGAAGAAGAATCAATTCCTCCAAATTATGTCTGTTAAGCAGGCCACTCTTCAGTTTGATCTTTTATCTTCCGTGTCTCCAATATATATTGTAGATTAGGGCATATATTAATCCTAGGCATATTTGGACATACTTAATTGGCTCAGATGTTCATGTAGCTTTACAATTATAAATGTCAGTGACAATTTCTTTTTAATTTAATCTGTTAGAACTGAAATTCCCCCAAACTCTGTAAACAAAGCTCTAATCGAATGTCTCAGATCTGCTCATTAGTCTTATTCCTTTCCCTTTCATGAGATTATGGCCACCTCACTTGATTTTCTACCCTGTGACTCTGTATAGGACTTATTTTTCTCTCCTAGACCTCTATTAACAGGCTTATAAATTACATTTTCGAATGTTTTTCAGAAAAACAAATAAGGTTGTTTCTGACTTTTAAGACTAATGATGTCACAATGGATGTTTATAAGACATGATCACCACTTTTAGAATAGGATCATATCCTATTGATGGAAAATGTTTAAAAAGAAAAACAAAAAAAATAAGGAGATATGCAATGGCTTGCTTTTAGAAGTAGGTTAATGAATATAAAATATATATTAGAAATAAGGCAGAAAAAAATGACATCAGACATTGGCTTTTATCTTTATGGAAATAAAATCTTTGCAATTTTAAAGCACAAGAATGGCTTATCAATTGCTTTGTTGTTTTTGTTTGTTTGTTTTTCCTGAATTAAAACTTGAGTTTTGCTACCTTAACTGATTTTTTGAGTGGGAACTGTTACTGAAATGTAAGGGTCACATTAGCTTTATGTTTTGCCTAATGCAAATTATAGTGAAAGGAATGCGTAAGACAACTTTTTAATACTGTACTACTGTTGGCACTATGCTAGTAATAGTTAGAGATAATAGGTCTGTTTATTTCGTGTTGAAGTTCATGGAATTTTTATATCTGGTTAAGGTTACTGCTTGATTATTTCATTGCTTTAAGCATTATCTGAACAATAAACCGTGTTAGGAATTACTTCAGGTGTAGGAAAACAAGCATTGTTAAACTTGAAGGGGAGAGGTGTTTCTATAGAAATGCAAAATTAACTTCCTCTTTATTAGTAAAAAAAAACCAAAAAACAAAAACAAAACCAGCAGCTTTTGAGATGTCTAAGAATAGAAATGGAAAGCTTTGTTGATATGGGAAAGAAGCCAGAAGTCATAATAAAAGTTGTCATTAAAGACTCCAATGCTTTAGATTTAGGCAGTTTTTAATGACATTTGGACTGCATCAATTGTTTTTATGTATGACTTCAGCATCAGTAACACTCAGTTGTATGTTTTGCCTAAAATAAAAATGGTTAATAAAGTTATTATTATATAATAACCTGTGCAAAATCAGGAAAATTTAAGCAACCCCAAGTGTGTTTATGTGTATATGTGTCAAGGCTCAGTGAAAGTTGGCTGAAGACAGCTGTGTCCTCATGCCCTCTCTTTCAGTCAGTATCTTGTTGTTCACTGTCATAGTGACAAATGAAAACATTCCATGGCAGCAACTGTCAAAAGCCCTCCTGTGAGCCCTGCATTTTCTTTCTCTTTCTCAGTCAAGAGCTGCCATGAAATATGACTTCATATCAGTAAGCTACAACTTCATGATCAAATAGGCTAGCTGTTAGTTACTGGCTGGTGGCCATTTAGGTGGTGAATAATAGGCTTTGCTTACCCATTTTTCACTGAAAGAGGAAATAAGTCTCTCTTTATAGGGTACCTCATATTACAAACGTGGAATATTTATCTGTGAAATAAGAGCCTATTCAAACAGTGCAGTGTCAAACTTGCTGTAAATGGATGTGCTGGCTGATCCATAAAAAGGTGCTTGGCCTGTATCCTGCTGGCTATGAAGGTTCCATCAACTTTGTCTTTCCTGGCATCCATGTTACTTAGAAAATAAATGAATGCACATTTATTACTACATATGGTACTGCTCTTAATAATTACCAGCTGCTGGCCATCCGAGTGTTTTTCCTCTATTTCTTTCACCTGATCCTCCATCTTTTCTTACCTGAATGGTACAGGACCTTCATTTAATGAAAAATAGGTTAATGCATTTCTGCTCATAACAGTGCTGTTGGGTTGAAAGCACTAATTTGAAGTGGGGCATAAAATTCTTCAGGGAATGAAAGATGCGTGTCCAGCATTAGTGAGAGCATTAGTACTTAAAAGAAATCGCTGATGAAACTTCCTGGGAAGTAAATCGGAAGGTTTTTCAGAATAGGAAATAATAAATTAGTGTATAAACAACATAAAGAAAAAAAAAGACACCTGTGAATTGTGCAACTCATTTTTTTAATATCACTTTTCTCTCCTAATGAACACCCAGTGAAAATCCATGTAAGTTGTATTTTCTTAATGGTCACAAAAGTGAGTAAATTATTCTAATGAATGAAGACTGATTTGGTATCAGCTGATGTTGTTAGGTCATTATTGATCATCCACTCTCCAGGCTAAGATGTTTTGAGGCAGAATTCATTCTATCAACTTTGTCCCTCTTCTGTCCCTTCCTAGTTCCTGTTCCTAGTCATGCAAAGGTTGAACATTCAGCAGAGGGTGACAAAAATGGCTAAGGAACTGGAGCATCTCTTTAAGAAGACAAGCTGGGAAGGTTTTGCCTGTTCAAACTCAAAAAAAGATGAGTGAGAGCCATGTAAGTATTTAAAGGGACAGTGTCAAGAGTATGCCGTTGTGCTCTTCTCAGTGGTGCTGAACAAAAAGAAAAGAGACAACGGGCAGAAAGCAATTCACAGGAAGTTCCATCTGAACGTGAGGAAGAACTTTTTTACTGTGCAAGTGACTGAGCACTGGAGCAGATTGCCCAGAGAGGTGCCGGAGTCTCCCCCACAGGAGATATTCAAGAACCATCTCGATGCAATCCTGTGCTATGTGCTCTAAGATGGCTCTGCTTAAGCAGGGAGATTGGACCAGATGACCCACTGTGGTCCCTTCCAGCCTGACCCATTCTGTGATTCTGTGATTCTGTGATTCTGTGATTCTGTGATTCTGTGATTCTGTGATTCTGTGATGACTATGACAGCAATGTTTTTTTTGTTTTAGAAATGTAATTATAAAAGGGAGAGTGGATCTTTCGAAAATAATAATCTACAAGTAGTTCTCTGCTCTTTAAATTAATGTTTAGGTTTTACTATTAGTATTTATATGGCTTTGGTATTTTCTTTCAACAGCAGCATTAGGACCTTGTTTGTATTTGTATCATCCCATAAAAGGCTCACCATTTGTTTCATATCCATATCCAGCTTGTCAATGGAAAGGGAATACTCTAGCCAAACTATCAAACCAAAGTTTTATAGCTAGATAATTTTGCTCAATTTTCAAAACTTCTCTTCCTATATCCTGTGTATAAACTTAACATTATCTCCTTTCTTAATATCTTCTGTTAACCCCAAATGAAAAGAATGAATCATGAATCGCATACAGTACAGGAAGCTTGTTTTAGCCCTTTTGGGGTAAATTCAAAATCTGCAGGTTTCAGACTCTAATCCCTGTAAAAAAACCCCACAATATAAATTACCTTTGACCCTGGCCATGCCGTAATTTCAACAGGTATAATTTCTACAAACCTTTGCCATTCAGAATATACTAGTCATATGATGCTGTGCTAAAGAAATCTCTAATTGACAATACAGACCCCAAACCAACCAGCAAAGCCAGAATAGCAGCAGGGAAGACAGCATCAGCTGGAGTTCTACTGTATATCCTCAGTCTCTATGACAGGGTTGATTACTTCAAACCTGACTAAATCATCAGGCCTCGGCTGTCAAGAGCTTCAGTGCCTTCATGGACACTCACCACAAACCCTAGAGGCAAAAAGCCTTGAATATTTATGCAAATTTGTAAAAACAATGCTTAGTCATGCTTCCAGGTTGAGTCCAGATAAGTGAGAAGTCTGTGGAGGATAAATCATGGAGATACTGCAACATATAAAACCGTTCAGTGTTCATTCAGGCTAGGAATGGGATTTGTGGAATGAGAAATACAGTGCTGACCTTGGTGTTAAAGTTAGAAAAGCTTGAAACAGACCCTGGAGCAGTGTGAACTGCTTCTAAACCCTTCTTGTTTTTCATGTGTTAAAGAGGTAGACTGACTTGCAGCACTTGTTGTTTTCCTTCTCAGTGGTCCAAAGAGAGGGATCTTTGCTTCAGTGACAAAAAGGACTTGATACCTTTCTCTCACATTTAAAGTAAGCAATGGGCACAAAGGAAGAGAAAAAAGGAGATGGCATACAAATCAATCTTTACAATTGATAGTCAAAATTACATATTCAGTAACAGACTGGCATTTCTTTGCTTCAAGCTGTAGTTCAGTTTGCATGTCTCAAACACTGCATACCTAAATTCATATATGTGACTACATACATACAATTTGCATAACTCAAAGTTCTATATAATACTGTTGTCTGGACTGATGTGGCACAGAACTTTCACAAAGAGCTTTCACGAGAAATCTTGGGAAGATTGGAAGAGTCTCACATCTTATATATGAAGTTTCTTAGACCTTTTGAGTATTGAGACATGTTTTGGTCATGTTCTTAACTGCATCATTATTTCGTGGATTAATTGCAAGCACCTCATTACAAGTGGAACTGAAACCTTCTTCAGATAAGTTAATATGAGGCATATTCTTAAGGAGTTACACCATTACACCATGGTTAAGTTTGTTATGCTTTTAACCTGCCTTGCTGATGTGCCTCATGAAGCATCAGTCTTGAACTTTCTATTATTGCTTGTCTTTAGGCCTTATTATCACTGAAGATAGAATGTATAATATGAATACGAATATGAAGATGAATATGAATAAGAAATGAAGTCACTTATTTGCCTGGTTTGGGTGTATGTAGTATACTCAGTGATGCAGATTTAGAAATTTCTGTTCTTATTGGTTTTTGCATAAGATATTGAGAATAGCATATTGTGCCATGAAGTGCATTAAACAAATTTTGGTCTTCAGGGTAAATACATATGCAGGAGTTTCTCATATTCCCTATGTGTGACATTAGGATATGCATTAATTATGAAGCCATTGTAAATCTTTTTAGCATATGCTATTTGCAGCATGGCCTAGTATTTATTCATAATAATTTGTTTTTATTAGATTGGAAAAACAAATGACAATTTAAATTAATTCCTTTGATTTTTGGTCAAATCCTCAACCTTTAGTTTCAAGGATTGAAATGCCAATCTCTGAAAGCAAATCATTATAAAAATGCCTTTTCCAGACATTCAAATTTTTGTAGAGACAGAGATGAAAGATGTTATTTATCTCTGTGGGTAGTCAACTTTTATGCTATAAACAAGATGCAGAGATAGTATACTAATTTTGTCAGCTACACTTTAGAAATGCAGTTTCACCTGGTAAGGAAATTTCAAAGTTTAGCTTAAAAACATTGCAATAGAATATCTTACTTAATCTCCAGTGGGATACTTTTTATAGTGATTTTGTAATCATCACAATATTTTACCAAGATGATGATGAATTACAAAAGAATCCTTCTAAGGTTACTAAAAGCAGAAACAAATTCCAAATACTGTTCCTCTGTTTCTGAAATACAGAATGTACTGTTGCATAAAGAAAGAAGGATAAGGCTAGATTTGGGAGACTGTTATATATATGCACTGAAGAGTACACTCTATTTTGAGATATCATGAGCATCTTCAGGTGCTACTGTTGTAAAACTCTGTATCATTATCAACTTTTAAGTTTTGATTCTCAATCAGTCCTGTCACAGCTGAAGAAGGTTTCTATACAGACTATCACTTAGGCAATGATTTATGCTAGCTTTATTTTCAGTCAACTTCAAAAATTTGAACTCCAACAACAAATTCTCATCTTCACCTTGTTTTGATGGAAAGGAGACCATCAACAAATTGAACTAAAGTAGCCACCTTCACAAAGTAGGTTCTACTCTATTAAAGATACGTGAGGTTGAGGGCACATTTAGTTAGACTTAAAATAATAAAAGGAGTGGGTAGGTAAATGAAGTGCTGAAAACAGTTTTATTTTCCATGGTAACAGCAAAATACAGCTTCTGAGAATATAATGCTGGGAGAAGAACAAAACACAGAAATGAGAAAAACTGAGCAGTCAGGGTGAAGGTAGTGGTATAGTAATAACTCCTTGACATTTTATTAGTCTTGTCAGCTTGAATAATGGAATTATAATTTTATAATTCTAAAGTGTTAATTTTTTAAAAAAGGTCTTTTTGTTTGAACTTTGCAAAGATTTGTGGAATGGCAATGTAATTAAGAAAAATCAGTGAATTTTCATCTACCACTGCTTCACAGTATACAGTGGCAGAACATATTTTTTGACAAAGACACAAGATCTTTGTCTAAGAACCACTCAGTTTCTCAAGTCTGATGATATCATCACAGTATCTTATACCGGGTAAAGAATCAGAAGAATCAAGAAGTGTTTTTTTCTCTAACTCTTTCCACCCCCGCCTCCCCCCCCCAAATACAACTAAAATGTCTTCAGAAATGTTTTAATAAATGTAAGTAGTATTAAAGTTCCCACAGAATGGGACTACTGTTAGGTTTCACTAAAGTTTGTTGGTACAAGCAAAATGCTGAGATTGAAGAGGAGTCTGAAACTCAGGAGGCCCTTGTAAGTTGTCTCCCCTCTTACCTATTTTCTTGTCCCACTAATTTACAGTTGGCTTAAGTCACAATGGAAACACCATTTTCCCTCATCCCGGTCACCTTCAGATTCATGGATATTCCTTCTGTGTTCATTCTTGCCAACGCCCCATTACTTTTCACAGAGCTTTGGCACTTCCTGTTTTTATATGGAACATTTGTACGTGTTATTTGGCTTCAGCAATGCATTGTTGAGAGGGTCAGGTAATCTAAAATTTATCTGATACAGACAGAAATTTTGGAGTGTGTGTTTTTAAAGTTTATCAGGATGTGCAAGTTTGTCAAAACTGCAAGCAACTGAAGAATGACACCTGTTTTAATAATACCATATATTTCAGTTGTGACCAAAACATTGAGTTTCTGCACTGTATTTCATCTGTACTCTATGTAAAAGTACAGTTAACTATATAGCTCAAACTCACCAACTGGCAACTCTAAGTTATTCCCAAATATTTCCTTAAAAGCTTTATTTTACCTGAGAAGTAGGCTTCTATTTTTGTAGAACTGTAGATGTGGGAGGAAGACTTTCCACAGGTAAATCAGTCTTTATCACCAAAGAGGAGATCAGTGATCATACATCAGAGATCAAAGAGCAAACATGTGGTTAGGACATTTCTGTCATATTGAAGATGCTGGGCATTGCATGCTGGACACGTTTTAGTTTCACTGTCTGCAGCACATTTTTTCTTCACTTTGTGACACAGTAAATGACAAGTACCTACTTACAAATTATTAAATCAATTACTTACAATGAGATGTACCTAAAAGCATGTTTATTAGGAAAGGTCACCCAGTCTGTTATGAGGAGCTGACTGGAAATAAAGACTTCCTTAGTTATAGCCATTTTGACCTTTCAATTTTCCTCTCCATACTATAGTTGCAAACAAATAAAATTTTAGACAAAGAACATTTGGGTACTAATCCCTCTTGTGATGATGCCACTATTCTTAGGAAATACAACACTGATAATTTTCCACAGCTGATTTCATTCTAACAGTGCAAGATTTAGGGGAGTGAAAGAGTAGCCTGAGGCTTCTTGGAAGAGAAGCTACTGTCCTTTTCTAAGAATTATTATCATGTCAACCTTAAGACTGCTTTATAATACTGTGTCCACCAATAACATGTCACTTAGAATTTTTATGTGGAAATGTCTGTGAGGCAGGGACCTGCTGGCTGCCTTTGAAAGAGTTGCTTCCTGAATGCCTTCATTCTTTACCCAGTTATCTAAAAGTCAGAGTTGGAGGTGTTTTACACAGTGCTCTGGCAACCTAGACATGCACGTTCTGTTAGGACTGAAGGACACATATTCACATTTCCATGCATAAATACTTTTGGTTCTGGTCCTAGATCTGTGTCTCTGGTCAGTTTTATCTGGGTAGTAACACTACTATTGCAGTAGCAGTACTGCTGACTGGAAAAAAAAAGTTGCTTCCCTATTTCCTAAATATAACATTTCATGAGCCTTTCCCTTTTTATTACTGTAATTATTTGTGCTTAAAATAATTCTATAATGATAATTGACTTTGTGTCTGATATGCTATGTATTTTAATAAAAGTTAAAAGATTAATTGATAAAATGAATTTCAATGGATAACAGTAGTTTGAAACTAAAAATTATGAGAAATTGTGACAAATGTTTATAGTAATATCTTCTTATAATTGGTACATTTATGGATGATGCTGAAGTGCATTTCAGGTGAATTTATTACCTTTTTCTTGAGCATCCAGTGTGATAAGTTAATGTCATTTCATAGAAAAAGATTTAAGACATTGCAGCTGCTGAAATTAGTTTGATTTTAACACTTCAGAACCTTTTTTTTTTTTTTAAATTTGTGGTCATTCTTTTTTGCAACCATTCTTTGAAGAAGTCATTCTCTTTTCTTCTTTTTAGATTTTTTCCCCTCTCATATATTAACCTCACTTTGAAACAGAAACTATATGGGAAACTTACTTTTCTGGCTCTGAAGTGGTTTTCTTCAGCATGGAAGAAAGCTGAATTGCTGCTACCTCAATTGTACTCCTAACAGTATTTGATCTCAGGTGATTCTTTAAGCACTTTGTAAATGAGATTCCTAGGGATGGTGTCCTCAACTACATTTCAAACTATGGGGTGTGTAGGGGGAAATAGGTAACTGTTTTGCAAAAAAGAAATGATGAAGAAGAAATTTTTTACAAGCATTCACAGCGAAAGGGATTTATTAGTGATCATTACTGACTGGGCCTGCTGAGATAAAAAGTGTGGAAAACCTTTATTATCTGCTAATTGTCTCACTTGGTTTTACATTGTAGAAATGTCATTTTACTTTTACATTGTGTAAGATCAATTTCTAGGCATTTAGTTGCAAGATGTCCAGAGACGGTGTACACCAACACAGAGCTCTTTAACTTCCAATGGAACAACAGGGGTTTACTAAAATTATCTTCAATACACAGAACTAGCAGAGAAAGGAAAAAAAGAAACTAATTTGCCTGGTCAAAAAGAAGGCAAGACTCCCTGCATTAAGAGCTTTATGTCTCTCCACATTTACTTAATAATAACATTTTATGATTGTTTGAAAATAGGAGGAGGCTTTTCTGAATAATGAGTCTAACTTTGGGTTGCTATTGAATAAAGATATATGAAAAAATAATAGATTACTATCTTGTAGGTTTTCATATTTCAAAAATCAGTAAATGCACAGTCCAGTCCTAGTGTATCCAAAAAAAGTATTTTCTATAGGCTTAAAAACACTTGTCCTATAAATTTAGAAAAATTACAAATACATCTATTCTGTAAATATGTCTGTATAATGCAACGTACAAAACCCATCATCTGCTTTATTTAAGATGCATGTGGTTGCAATTCTGTTTTAGGCCTTTGGTGGAGAAAAAACTGCGGTTAAGTACTTACTTGCAGTGAAGAACAATAAGATGTTTTTGTACAGCCCAGTGTTTTAATTTGCTTATTTAATTCTGTGTTTCTGTGTGACATCAAAGAGTTAATGGATAGTCAGTTTGTAATTAGAAAAGGGAAATTATCAATTTATTATACTATTTTAAACTAAGAATTTATTTTAAAAACTTTCTTTACAATGATGTGGGTACTTCAGTGATGCCCATTTGGCCTCCAAGGCCTGAAGGGTGGACTTTGTTCCTGTAGCGCTGACTCAGGGTTTTATGACAAAAATTGAATAGCTTATAGCTAGCAAGTTTCATAAATTTAATCTGAAATATTAATAGAGAGCTTTTAAGGATAAAAATTCCTTGTTTTTACCACAGGTCACACTCTGCTTTTTCAGTGAGGCAGCAATGGGGGACGCATTCAGTGCATAGAGGTTTCTCTTTTTCTCTGACACATTTTTTTATGTGCTGGTGTGAATTCTCCATAGGTTGCAGAGCCCATAGGTCTGTGCAGCAGAAGGGAGAGAAGAGGGCATGCACACTGTGTGTGGGTGTGTGTCCGTGGTGGTCACCAGTGAGCATCAGGCTAGACTAGCTGGTGTGTAGGCACCCTAGTGTTCATTTGGCAGTCCTAACAATTTATGAATGTCTCTTTTTCAATTGTTTTGTGGATCCTCCATGTAACATGGGTAATAGGATGTAAGCCAGTGGTTTCAACATGGCACGTTCAAGTTACAGTAAGGAAGGTCTGGGTCTGATATTTCTGAGTCTGAAAGGTTTTCAGCCTGCCAGTGACTGATTTCTTCCCAAGGGAAGATTTCTTGGGAGAGTTTTTCTCTCAAGGACAATTTCTGTAAATAACTTATGTTCTCAATTTAAATCTGTACAGCTGTACTGATTGTGTTTCTCTTGTTCCACCAGTGGGACTAGAGAGGTGGTGTTCCCTTTTACCAACCATGTTAAGTTTGTATTGGAACACCTTATAAAAGGTACTAAAAATTAGACAATAAGGCCTTCTAATTTTCTTCTGCTTCAAACTGGAGTCAAGCATCTTTATTTCATGTCCAAGTGCGACATCAGGTATATTAGTAACAGCTCTTACATGGTTTAAACACCAGATTTTTAAAGGTGAAAAGAGAGCTTTTTTTAGAGCTTTTTTAATCAAAGTTTATCGCACAAGTACATCCTCTAAAATAGTGCTTTCCTGAGATGTTTATTTCTTTTTAAAAGGGAAGTTTAATACATGGATTGTTCTTTCACAATACTTGTTGAACTTTTCCATGGGCATTTACTCATGTCTTCCCTGATCAGATTTCTGCTTCAAATGTTAAACTTCTTGCATTTTCATTTCATGAATTTAGAAATGCACTAAAGCAGTTTTGAATGTCTGTGCAATATTTGCCAAAAGTTTAAGCAACCTAATCGCTAGCTGATGAGGAAAATGGTTCTCCTCTTAAATAAGAAAGATAAAGAAATTACTTTCCTCTTTTAAGTTTCAGATAAACAGCCAGGGTGTCATGATTTACCCTTAGCCAGCAACTAAGTACCATACAGATGTTTGCTCATTCCCCTGCCCCCTGGAGAGTTGTATGTGGAGTAGAACTAAATCAGAACCAGGTAACACCCATGGATTAAGATAAAAACAGTTTAATAATTGCAATAAAATAAATACTACTACTAACAACTGCAACAGCAACAATGTAATTTCAATGGAAAGGGAGATAACAAAAAGAGGAAGTAATAAACCCTCAAAAAGACGAATGATGCACAAAACCATTACTCACCACCCACTGACTGATGCCCAGAGATTGACCCCTCTTGGCCAACACCCCAGTTTATATACTGGGAATGATGTTCTGTGGTGAGGAATATCCCTTTGGCCACTTTGGGTCAGCTGTCCTGGCCATGCTCCATCCTGGCGTCTTGTGCACCTTCTCACTGACCTGAGCATGGAAAAGTGAAAATCTTTGACTCAGGGTGAGCACTGCTCACCAACAACTGAAACATTGGTGTGTTATCAACATTATTCTTATATCAAATGCAAAACACAGCACTGTACCAGCTACTAGGAAGAAAATTAAGTCTATTCCAGCTGAAACTAGGGCACAGGGAAGAGGTTACTGGTTTAGAGTGAATTTTTGTGTGTAGTTCTTGGTGAGATAAAATTGTTATGGACATAACCCATGTATGACTGAACTTTACAATCAATTGTACTTAACTGTACAATTGTATGCAGAACTCTAACAATTAATATTGGGCAAAAGTGTCAGCATGCTTCCTTAATAACACAGATACTGTTCATTGAATTGCTGCCTTTGCACTCTTTTTTCCTAAGATTGTTAAATAATCTAGTGGCTAAGCCAGAGTTTTGCAGTGAAGCAGAAATGTGGTGGCTGAGTGACACCTAGGAGTTATGGCATTATTCTTTAATTAGTAGTGGCCATGTAAAGTCAGTAGAAGCGAACTCTGCTGATGGTGTGCCTTAATTCTTGTTGTCTCTGAAAAATGATATTGTAATGATCATTACTGGGTAGAAAAAAATTATCTGAGTGACTTCAATGGGTTGTCCAACAGCTACAAACTATTGATCATTTATGTGCTTGGAATGAGAGCTACATTTGTAGCTGATTCAGTCTTTCAAAGGAAAAATAATTTTGTGGGGTTTTGATTTTGTTTGTTGTTTGTTTTTATGGTTTTTTCCAAGTACCACAACATTTGAGCTTTTGGGATAATTGCACTCTTAATATGCAATTGTGACTGTTGAAAAGAGAAGGGGAATTAAATGCAATTTCTAGTGAAGAAAAGCAAAGAATAAGAAAAAATATATTAGTCAAGGGGACAATAGAAATGAAAAATTATTTTTTTCTTGCAAGGAATTAGAGAGAATGATATAACTGAATACACCTTTTGAACAAGTTTGTATAGATCAGAGTGAAATTAGGAATATCTTTTAATTGATGATCTGTGCATCTGGAATCCACTTCTGAAGTCTCAATGTGCTGAAAAAATCATTGAAGTCTAAATCTTTACTATTAGTTACTCCTTCTTGACTTTGTGGACAGCTACACTGTATTGGGTGAGTTGTACAGAGGATTTTCCTGCCCATTTTTAAATGTGTTTGCAGTGTAATATGTGGAATCCCTGCAGCCCCTCGACATAATATCTAGGGTCTGGCTTTGGCAGGACAGATCATAGAGTCACCATCCCAGACTGATAGAGAGAACTCCCAATGCTGCTCTGTACACCATGGTTTGCCCTGGTTCCCCCCTCCCTAATGCCCTGGCCCTTTGGTGTCTCCCTCCCTCTGTGTCTCCATTGGTTTCAGGTCCCTGGTGACCAGCTCTGTCTCACCTGTAGGTCGCTGACCTCACCTGTCCCTTGTTCTGCCCCTGTGCCTCAAGGTCATTGGCTGCTGTATCCCACACTTAACCTTGGAACTGGCAGACCCCACCCCTTTTGCTTCTGGATTTCCCTTCAGCTCCTGGAAGTAAACCTGGCTGGAACTGATCCAGTGCGAGGGCCTTCTGCCTCTCCTTGCTGAGCCAGCCACGTGACATGTGTGGATGTGTCAGCTTGACTGCTCTGCCTGAGTTTACCCAAGTGGCCTTTCCACTGGAGAGGCTTATTGGGTCTAGGCTTCAGCTCCACTCCTAAAACACAAGTTCCAACAGTAATATTTACAAATTTTGCTTTAAAGACTGAAATTTTAATTGGCTTTTCTATGGCACTAATTCTAATAGTAACCAATGCTTAAGAAATATCAGCAAACTTATATTTCAAGCACCTCACTTTGTGAGGTGACATCTAATTTTTACCCTTCCCAATTTACTAGGACATTAAGTTTAAATTATTGCAGTTTCTTGGAATACTCAGCAGAAGAGTCTGGAACATGATTTGGGAAAGCATTTAGTGTTCTGTGACACTTCACATTGAAAGTACCTCCCAAATGCCCTTCTGCAGACTACAGCCCTCTAACAAGCACTCAGATCGGCTGCCAGGTATCTGGGAAAACCTAATAAAGGCCTTGATGGCAAAAGTCAGAACAGCCAAATCCTGACTGCACTGTTTACTGTAAAAAGTTTGTTTATTCCTCAAATATACCTCTGTCAGGATGACTCCACAACCACCCCCATGGCTGAGGAAATAGGTCTCTTTTAATGAAACAAGTTCTGTCACTATCACCCTCATGTCACTGTCCAAATCAAGTTACTTTTCTAGGAAATCACAGAGGTTATCCTCTTTGCTGAAGCAATATTATTCCTTATTCACTTTACATTTATTTTTTTCCACCTGTCTCTTGCCATTTCTGTAAAAAAATCTCTGATCTATTTTTAACTTACTTTTGGATCCCAGTCAATTCAGTTCCCTTTTCTTCCCTCTTCATTTTTCAAGATTATTGTCGGTATACCTTGTTGCAGGATCCTTTGTCATATCCTTTTTTAGTGAATTAAGTTAATTTTTTGAAGTGTAATGAACACATTTGGAATAAGAATTTATGCACAGAGACTGATCAAAGACAAAATTAACTGTCTCTGAAGGACAATCCTTATTAAAGTCCTTAGTCAAATACCAATTTTCAGGTTTTTACATCTGCATGTAAAACCTGGCTTTAGTTATTTAATGCCAGCTTCACTTCTTGCATGCTTAAAAGTTGCATTATGGAGAACTGCAATATGCTGTGGACTAAAACTTTTGTTAATAGCAGCTATCAGTTGGTCCAAGAAGAAACAGGAAAATAAACCTCAACAAACAATTCAATATGGAATTCTCCCCAGAGAGGTCGATTCAGTTGTTCTGATACACAAACTGGAAAATCCTATGGTAATATGAGGAGAGGAGGTGAGTGAATACTCTGAGCATGAGCTTGTGCTTTGTAATTTTGCCTTGTTCTTTTGAACAGAAATGATAGGTGGCAAAGAGTAGCACTATGCAGTGGGGAATAAATGAGAAAGGAGCAGTTTATAAGATTTGCCAGAAGTTTTCTGGCTTATCAGATTTCCTTTAGTCTCTATAGACATAAAGCTTTTGTACAGTAGCATTTTCTCACACTCACAGCCCCCCTTTAGTCCCTCAAAGCCCAACCAAATGACCAGCTAAAATCTTTATTAGACTACTGTAGTTCCCCAAAGGTTACTGTTTATGCAACCTACTCAGTAAACCTGCTAATGAGCAGGTTAAAAATCTCTGTCTTAAGAGAAATTGAGTAGATCCATTTGTATTTAGCTTGAAAAGAGCAAAATGACTCTGGAGATGCCATACTCTCCAGGGCTGCTCCCATATGTCTCAAGAAGCTACAGAAAAACTGACAAGGTGTCAGATAAGGACTATTCTTGCTTTAGTGTCCTCTTATCTTCAGTGATTATAAAGTTCTTCTTGAATAGAGATTTTTTTTT
>VWYO01013823.1:13535-46816 GCA_013400275.1 Rhadina sibilatrix | reverse complement strand
TGGGACCCCCGGCAGGCCCCGCCGCTCCCCTCACGTGGGCGGACCCCCAGCCCCACAGCTCCCGCGGGTCCGCAGCGGTTCGGGGGACCTGGGGCACCCCGCAGAGCCATCACCCGCTCGGTCGGGTAAATCCCGGCCCGTTTGACCTGCCCCGTGTCTTCCCCCCGGAGCAGGTCCCCTGAAAGGAGCTGGAAATGATCTCCCAGATGGATCAGAAGGAGGAACTGTGGTTTTCTCACTTCCGCGTCTATCGAGGGGAGTCTGAGACAGTGCTGAGCAGCACTTGTGCAGGTAAGGGGATGGTACAATGATACAGTCATTACGACTGGTAAAAGCTCACTAAGATCGTTGAGTCTTACCATTAACCCAGCACATCTGTGAACCTGTCAGTTCAGAGAAAAACTGCTCCAGGATTCCCAGACCCTACCAGAATGCATAGGATTGATGATAGCAGGATGAACCACAGTCCTCCCAGTGGTCTCTGTGCTAGGTCCCAGAGAAGGCAGACATGCAGTGGTGTGTTCCTGGATGCTTTCCCAGGCCCTGGCACTTTGTGACTTCAGAAACTACTGAAGCAGACATGCAATGTCTCAGTATCTCACAGCTCTCTCTGTATTTTCCTGCCATCTGAAGTTGTGCATATTTTAGCATCCGTGACAGCTTGCAGCCAGTAGTTCCACAGCATATTCAGCTGCTTTGTGAGTTGCTGCCTTCTTTAGTTTGCTTTGAAGCTGCCTTCTAATAGCTCATTTCATGTCAGTTGTTCTTAATTCAGGGCAGATGGTGCAGGAGGGATCCCCACCCACCCCACAGCCCAGTTGTGGTTTCATAGTCCTCTGCCATACCCCTATCAGCTGTACCCTTTATCTCCAATGCAGAAGCTCTTCTGTGCCTTTTATTATTCATGCTCTATCTCCCTCAGCTCTTTTGGAATTTCTCTGAAATGGAGGATCCATCCCTGCCCTTACACACAGTCAAGCTGTGGGGTTTGAACTGCAAGGGCACAATTACATTCTCTTTATTCTCTGTTTTTCCCTAGCAATCATTAACATATGATGAGCTGTTTTGTCTGCCTGGGAGCTGCAGTTTTCATCCATCTGCTCAATGGGGCTATTCCAGAATGATATCAAGAACATCTCAGGCCCATCCATAGAGGAGCCCTCTATAGCAGTTCTTGTTCCCCTCTGCACTTCTTTGTTTACCTGCAGTGAATATCCTCTGTCATTCCCCTGTCACTTGCTTGGTCAGTATCATAAGGCTCTGACACTGTTTTTAGTCAGCCTTTGTGCCTGAATAACAGAATCAAAAGCACCTCCCCTTTCCCTACCTTCTCACCTCATGAGGGTCATTCATCCCATGGCAGCTGAGTTTCCTTACCAGTTTTAGTGAAGGATTAATGTCTTAGAGAATGCCTTTGGACTCCAGATCTTCCTTTTGCTAAAACTGGTGACATCCCTGAAGAACTCCAAGTGGATTCTCTTGAGAAAGAGATCCAAGGGTACATTTAAGGTGATATTTAGTTTTTTTCCCAATGTCTGCACTTTGCTTATCTGGAGTTTGACTCAGATCTTAGCAGTGGCAGTCTTGGGCATATCAGAGGCTTGAGATCAACCCAAATTGGCATGTGGGAGAAGAACCACACTCTTCCTTCCTTGCTTGCTTATTTATTTTTTGCCAGTTCAGCCTTATACTTACAGTATGAATTACTGAGCATTGTGAACTTATTCTCCTTTCACTTAAAACACTTCCAGTGAAGTCCTGTCATGATGATTTTGACCAAACTTTTACAGACAACAGCAACAGAGCAACTTCCCAAGCTCCACTGTCTGCTCTGCAAGTCTGACCCACAGGGCAAGGGCTTCAGGCTGGGCTGCCAGACATGACCTTCTCCTGTCTTTGGATGTCCCTCTTCCTCCAGATCCCACCTGGATGGAGTAGCTGCAGACACATGGCTATCAAAGTTCCAGTTTCTCTTGCTCTCATGGAACAATTTTAAGGAAAACTGTATCAAGGGCCCATGTCACACCAAGCTACGGTAAAAAGGCATCTCAGGAGTTCACTGTGAAATCACATTGTGATGTTTTCTTACAGTGCCCAGAAAGAGGATGATCAGATATCATCTGGGCTGTAAATTCTGGACTCTCCTTCCTTTCTTAGTTCTGCAGAGCCTCTCCTGCTGCAAGGTTCTTCCTCATCCCAGTTCTGCATGCTCTGCCATGCATCCATGGGAGCATAAAGTTGCCTTTCTTCTGCCTCTAAGACTGGCATAAGCCATGTTTGAGGTGTCTGATTTCATCCCTTAGTGCCTCTCTCTGCAGCACCAGCAGATGAGGGATGTTGCATTTTTTCTGCTGAGTAGGACAGTTCTTTGTGGCACTTCCATGACTCTCAATTCAGCTTTTAGTAACTTTTCAGATATCCTAGAGAAGCAGCCATCTTTCCTGTTCAAGCACTAAACTTTTACCTCTAATATGCCAATAATTTCAGTGGATTCACTTTCTGTCAGAGCACACAGGGCTGTTCCCCAGGGTTTGTTCCTGTGAACATACTGAGAAGTCCATGGTGTAGTTTGAAGGGAAATATCAGAACTTTCCATAAGAGCCAATCTGGTGAATCTTTAGAATTTGATCCCTTTTGATTTCCCCTGTCTGAAGCTTCCTATCTGTGACTTCTATCCAGATTCTCATTTTATTGCAGCTGAAGATGGGATTGTGATCAGAAAAGAGGGGAATCCTCACCAAGGCATCCCTGGGCCAGCAGAGCCTGAGGTTTTACCTTCAGGACTCTCCAAGGAGAACAATTCCCAGAGTCCTGCACAGGACCCAGTCGTCCCACAGAGGTCAGAAAAAGTTCAGAGACCTTTGGAGAAGAGGCAAAGACGAGCGATGCTGCATGGAAAAAGTTTCAGGAAGCTGCCAGATGTTATCCAGCAGAGAAATTCTATTGTGGGGAGACTGACGATATGTGGGGACTGCGGGAAGAGCTTCCGTGTGAGTTCCAACCTCGCCCAGCATCGGAGAATCCACACTGGAGAGAAACCCTTCTCCTGCACCGAGTGTGGGGAGCGTTTCCGGCAGCGGTCCCATCTCATCCAGCACCAGAGGATCCACACGGGAGAGAGGCCCTACGAGTGCTCCGAGTGCGGGAAGAGCTTCAGCGTCAGCTCCAAGCTGCTCCGGCACCAGGTGACCCACACCGGGGAGAAGCCCTTCAGGTGTGCCGACTGCGGGAAGAGCTTCTCCGGGAACTCGCAGCTGGTGCAGCACCGGCGAGTGCATACCGGGGAGAGGCCCTACACGTGCAGCGGCAGCTGCTGGAGGAGCTTCAGCGTCAGCTCAGCCCTGGCGCGTCCACACCGGGGAGAAGCCCTACGGCTGCGCCGAGTGCGGGAAGAGCTTCAGGCAGAGCTCCGAGCTCATGAAGCACCAGCGGGTGCACACCGGAGAGAAACCCTACAAGTGCTCCGAGTGCGGGAAGAGCTTCACCGTGAGTTCGGCCCTCATCCAGCACCGCCGGTTCCACACGGGCGAGCGCCGAGTGCGGGAAGAGCTTCACGGTGATCTCCCACCTCATCCAGCACCGCCGCTTCCACACCGGGGAGCGCCCCTTCGAGTGCACGGAGTGCGGGAAGAGCTTCCTGTGGAGGTCAGCCCTGCTGCGGCACTGGCGGGTGCACAGCGGGGAGCGGCCCTACGCCTGTGCCGACTGCGGGGACAGCTTCAGGCAGAGCGTCCACCTCACCCAGCACCGCCGCGCCCACACCGGCGAGCGGCCCTACGCCTGTGCCGCCTGCGGGAGGGGCGTCGCCGTGAGCTCCGCGCTCCTGCGGCACCGGCACGTCCACAGGGCGGGGCAGCCCTAGGCCCTGAGCCCCGTGCTCCCGGTGTCTCCCTTCTCTCCAGTGACTGCCCTGCTCACGGAAGGCACTTCCTTTTAGGAGAGCGAGTCCTAAAGGAGAGAGTTGCAAACGGGAGAGTCAGAGCGAAGAGCTGGAGGTCTGGAGAGGAGCGTGGACACAGCAGGGGCAGTTGGTGGTGTTCGGAAGGAAAGCTCTTGAGAGAGAAAGGAAGTGCTTTGAAAAGGCTGCAATGTGCTTCGTGTATTTCAGAGGAAGGTAATGACTCTGTGCTCACATATGGACAATTAATAGAGTGAAGCACACGGACCATCTTAGAGCCTGCGACACTCGATCAACAAAGGCTCCTGATCTGTGTTCAGAGGCGCCGAGGTCCCTCCCTCAGCCCACGGGCTGGAGCCGCAGCCCAAAGAAGCCCAAAGCCTGGTGCCCTGGGCGCCCTGCGCGGGCTCTCCGTGTGTCCCCGCGGCCCTGCAGGGCGGTGAGGCGGCAGCTGCGCTGGCTGCCGTTGCTGCAGCCGCCAATAAAGCCGCCGATACCGCAGCACTGCCGCCATGTTTCCTTCTCAGCCGCCGTTCGCAGTTGCCAGGGCGCGGCATCGCTCGCGCATGCGCGGCTTTGTCCGCCGGCCACCCTCCGGGGGCGGGGCTTTGGGCGGTGCCGGCCAGGTGAGCTCGGGGGCGGGGTCAGTTGGTCACGTGTCTGCCCCGACCGTTCCTCCGCCCATCGTCGGCTTCTGCGCGTGCGCGGCCGCGCGCGCCGACCGCCTCCAGAGGTGGCGGTGGGGGGGGAACCTCGCGCCGCGTCTCGGCCTCCTTCGCCAATCGGCGGCGCGTGCCGTGCGCGGCTCCCGATTGGCCGCGCGGTGACCCCTGGGCAATAAAGCCGGGCCGGGCGCGCGGGGCCTTTGTCTCGCGCCGGGGGCTGAGGGCGGCGGCAGCAGCGGTGAGTGCGCGGCGCGTCCCCATGGCAACGCGGCCGGGCCGGAGCCCGCGGGCCTTCCCCCCTCCCCTGGGACTCACACTGCGGGGCTCTGTCCGCTCCCGGCGGCGGCTGGGCCGGGAAGCTCTCCCGGACCGCCTCAGAGCCGTGCATTCCGCACCGGGGCCCGGGGCTGTTGTGGACGTGACCGTCCTGGCGCGGGCCGGCCGGGCCCGCAACGCCCGCCCGCGAGCCCTATGCCCGTGCGAGGCCGGGCGCTGCCCCCCCGCCGGGCCGGCCGTTCTCAGCCCTGCCTGACCCTGCCGTGTGTCACCACGAGCGAGCGCCTGCCCAGCGGCCGGCGGCGCGTGCCAGCACTGGGTCCTCAGAGCTCCGCCGTGACTTTGCACGGCTGCTCGTGAGCGACGCCTGGGGCTCCGGGGACTGGAGCCCTGCGCTGCCTGCTCCCGGTGGCAACGGAGCCGCTTGGCTTTCCTTGGCCCCGCAGAGCTCAGAGAAGCACGAAGAACGAAGGCATCTTGCTATTCCTCCTTTTCCACTACTGGTAATTACCCTATTCATGCTTCAGCACCTACATACTGCACTGCACATCCTGTCACTGGCCCTGCTTCATGCGTCCCAGGCACAGCTGGTAGCCGACATGACCGCTAGGGCAAGCACTGGCTCTCCCCTGAGCAGAGGCTGTTTGGTATAATTGTGTGTGTCTGTCACAATGTGTTCTTTCTCAGCCCAGATCCAGCCCTGACTTATCCCTTGGCTGTTCTCATAGCCAGGGTGAGAAAATAAGTTCTTGATGGGCTGCCTGACACCAGGGCCACCACCAAAGGGCAGAACTAGACAAGGTCTTTGAGCTCACCAGGAGCTTCCTTTGGTTGGTTTGTTGAGGTGCTGGGCTGCAGCTCTAGAAGACAGAAGTAGCATTTGTGTGGGCATTTCTAGAAGTGTCTGGGACTTGAATTCCTGCCTCAATTTAGGCTGTGTCCAGGTGAAATCTTCAACCTACCTGGGGTCAGGTAATGTGGTAATTTAGTCTATGAGGCTCCATTTCCAGCAGCAGCCAGTGCCAAATCCCTCCCCAGAAGGAGGTGGAGATGAGAATATCTCCTGCTGGGATTGCCAGATAATCTCTGGGATATTTCTTCAAACCTCTAGGCATGGGGTTCTGAAGTTTGTTTCTGCTGCAGTGATGGTAGGTCCAACCACACTCTGAGCTCTGTGTGTGGGGAAATGCCTTGAAGTTGTGTGAAAGTTAAACAGCAGATATGAACTCTGTACTGCCTGGGTGTTTGTGAGCTACTGAACTTCTCCCAGAGTGCCCGTGCAAGTCTAGGCTTCCAGTCCTCCTTCCCTGCAGCAGCAGTGTTTTCTGCCTTCAAAAGCCTTGGGATTATTGGTATTAAATGTCTTCCAACCCTGTGAAGATCAGCTCTGTATCTGGGGAGTAAAGCTTGGTGAGGAGATAGGGTAGGGACAGACTGCACACATCTAGATGAGGTAGAGATGTTTTTTCAGGGAGTTGGAACACTGTCATTGGGAAATAAATGTTTGGAATGCTGAGGTGTCCTGTTCCAAACCTCCTCCCCACTCTCTGTCCCTGCTATCCCAACTGGTTGCTGTTGGATTGCTCCCAGGCAGGCTCTCTCTGTGCTCTGGGAGGTACCCTGAACATCAGCCAGGTCCTGGATGAGCAGAGCTCCCTGCAGCAAATGAAATGATGTTCCAGCCTCTGCAGAGGAGGTGGCACTGCCTGAGCCTCCTCCTTGGCGTGTGGGACATGCCCCCTTTAAGAGGAGCAGAGAAACCAGGCTGTGATCACAGACTGGGGCTTGCAGTTGCCAGTTTCCGAGTAAAAGCAACGGTGTGTGGTGGTGTGAGACACAATGGCTGTGACTGCCTTTCCTCCTGGTTCTGCAGTAACCCAGCACAGGGAGGGATGGGGCTGGTTTGTGCTGACTTGTCTTGTTGGGGAGGTGTCTGTGCTAGAGACTATATCAGGAAAAATCTCAGCTTCCACATTTTCCTGCATGAGTTCTGCCCTCACCTGGGGCTACAGGGACTGGTGTTACCACTGCCCTGCCCACTGCCATGGAGAACTTGTCAGGCTGAGCCCTGCAAACATGCAAGGCTGAGAGTGCACCAAAGGCCTTCAGTGACTTTTTGTATGGTAACCCCTGCTCCCAGCAGCAGACTGTGCTCCTGGGACAGTCGTTCACCATTCCCATTAGTTGTGCTTCTACAACACTGGTAGCAGGGCTGAGTAAAGGCTTCTGAGACCCCACTAGGTTCCCTGTGTGATATGAAGAACCAAGTTCCTGTGGGAACATGAGTGTGCTCAGGGTGTGGGAGTGGAGGCTCTGATGAGTGAGCAGATGTGGTGATCTCAGGGCCATCTTTGGCCATTGGGAACCTTGAGCCATTGCTGCTGTTAACCACTTATTTTTGAGGCCTGACCTGATGTGTTCCTTTGGACTGGATTTGAGGTCAGGCCTCTCCCAAGGGATGAGTGCAGGTCAAGTGCTCTGTAGCTCTGCTCCCACCTGCTGCTTTGTACCAGTGGCTGCTGCAGGCGTGTGGAGACAGTACACCTCTCCTCCAGGACTTTGGCTTTCTGGGAATATAAGATAAATTGGAACTAGTTTGTCTAGTTTCATTTTGGAACCTGCATCTCCTGCGAAGGTCTCGGGCTGCTGTGGGCAGAGCAGGCAGGGTGTCACAGAGCTGGTGATCTGCATTGGCAGGTGACGAGTGCTCTGTTCCTCCTGTGCCCACAACAGGCTCCTGGCAGAGTCAGGTGGCTCATTTGCCTTTGTGCTTTGGCTTCCTCTCCCCACAGTGGGCATTTCCCAACAGCTGGAGCTGTGTGAGGAGTGAGGGTGGGTCCCTGAGTTGAGCTGCCTAGTGAGTGATCACACAGACAGCACAGCATCTGAAGCTGGTTTCTGGCCTGACCTTTATCCTGGGCTGGAGAGGCTGCACAGTGCCATGTCAAGGGAGGGGTGGTGAGAATGTAGGGCTGCCACGCCATATGACCCTAAATGACTTCTGTCCCAGCCCTGGGCTCCTGGCATCACAAAATAATGCATTTGGTCAGGCTTCCCCTGGGGAAGACTGTCCCAGGGAATACGTAAAGACTGTGTGATCACAGGGGAAACCATCACCTGGTGATGAGTTCCCCAGACCAGTGCTGTGCCTGAGCTGGGGGGAGCCTTGTGCTGCACCTGAGGATGGGGCTCAGCCCTGGCTCCTGGTTGAAGTGTGGAGAGCACTGAGGGTGGCTGTGAAACAGGACTTAGAAACTCAGGGATGAGGAACTAGAGAGCAATTAATTTCTAACTGGTGTGCTCGTGTGAGCTGCTGTGCTAGTGCTGGCCCTGTGCTGACCAGCTCAAGGCAGCTGCTCTTTGGTTCTCCCAGTCCCCAGCCATGGGCCTCAGCAAGGGGGGCTGAACTGAAGGGGAGCAGGATGGGTCTCCTAGTGAGTGCTTTCTGAAGAGCCAGCATCAGCTTAGCTCCTTGCTCCTCTCCCAAGGTTGCCTGAAAGGTGGTGGTGGTGGTGTTGGCTCTGCACAAAGCTGATTACAGGTCCATTTTATAAATGAGGTGCCCAGATTTCTGTGCTCAGCCAATGAAATCCAGGTGTGTGTTGTTCCTGCTCCTGGGTAAGGCTGGTGCATCCTGTTACATCCAAGGAGATTTTATTTCATTTTGCAAATGAGGAGGGGGAACCCAGTTACTTATGGGATTTGAAGTAAATTCTGCCAGGCAGGAGAGGAGGGTGTGAGTGAGAGCAGGAGCTGTCTGCAGCTCACTCTGCTTGGAGAGTGGCCCAGGAAAGGCAGAACAGTGAAATCTGCCCTTGCTTTGGAAGTTCCTCTGTTCTGTCACAGGGACTGTTTTTGTTTCCCCTGTGAGCTGCCTGACTTCAGAGCTCAGCTGGCCTAATTCACTGCCATCTTCCAGGGAAGCTTTGTAGTGGTGTGGAAATGTAGCTTGTTCTTCCTCCTGAGTGAAGGAGAGGGACTTCCCTTTCCAGGTATCCTGCTCAGAGTGTGACACTGGGGAAAATATTTGGTAGCACCAGGGGAAAGCAGCCTGCTCACAAGTCCAGTGCAGATTCCCAACACAGAGGTCTCATCTTCAGCCAGGAGCCATGCTGAAGGAAGATGCTGGATGCAGGCTCCTGTGCTGTAGGTCTCCTCTGAGGTTAATGTCTTGTGAACAGTGTCAGTGTTGAGGTTCACCTGAGGTAGCTGAACTGAACAGGTGAATCTGCTTCCTTGGAAGTGCCTCATGTGAGGTGGAAACAGCCAGAGGCTGCTCCTCACTGCCCTGCCTGGTAGAGCTGCTTGCTGAACAGTTCATTTCACACCCATCCCTTTGCTAAGGCAGCTGCCCCTGAAAAGCCCCCTCTGATTTTGCCTTTCAGACTGATCCCCAGCAGTGACTACAATGCCATCAGCCCTGGAGAGCCCGGAGGGGGGAGAGGAAGACATCCTCCGCTATGAGGAGATGGAAGATAATGCTGTCAGGTGAGTTCTGTCCTACACAATGGCACAGACACAGCCTTGAGCAAGGCAAGAGATCTTCCAGGTAAAGGAGTGATCCTTCTCATCTGAAAGAAGTGAGAGACCCTAATAAGTGATTAATCCAATACATGTGCTGTGAAATCTCTTCAGTCAAACTGTACTGTGAGGGTGGAAGGGATGGGAAAGAGTGATCTGGCAGGGCTGACAACAAACAGTTGTTTTTTTAGTCTCTGCTATGAAAGTCACATTTCAGAAACACTTTGACTTTTTGGCAGCTGTGTTTGTATGTTCCTGGCCAAGGGGAGCCAGTTTTCCATGGCTTGCTGGGCAGGCTTCTTGTTTTGAAAACTGACTCTAGATGTGAACTCCACTCTGGTGAGCTCTTGCCTTTGCAGAACACCTAGGTCTAGTCAAGGACATTTTCTAGGAGGTTACTTTAAAAAACAAATTTACACACATGATCTAAAAGCCGAGGCTTCAGACTTGGAAAAACAGGAAAGGTGACTAGAGTTCTTCCTAGAAGACCTAGACAGGCTGGTCGACTTCTTCAACTTGACAAGCTCAGCCTCATGAGAAGTTAATGTTTGCTGGCTCTACTGGCACACTCAGTGGGGCTGGAGTGTTCAGAGTCTCTCTTTGAGCTAACATGAATGTGTTAGCTGGAGCCAAGTAGTGATAAAAACTGTAAAGTGCACTTTGGCATGATTTGAGTGAGTGTGTTGATACTGTGCCAGTGTCCTGATACTGTACCTGAAAGGTGGCTGTAGCCAGATGGGGGTTAGTCTTTTCTCCCAGGCAACCACTGACAGAATGAAAGGACACAGCCTTAAGCTGCACCAGGGGAAGTTTAGCTTAGATAACAGAAAAAAATTCCTCACTGAAAGAGTGATTGGGCACTGGAATCGTCTGCACAGGGAGGTGGTGGAGTCACTATCTCTGGACGTGTTTAAAAAAAGCCTGGCTGTGGCACTCAGTGCTGTGGTTTAGTTGATGAGGAGGTGTTAGGTCATAGGTTGGACTTGATGATCTCAAAGGTCTTTTCCAGCCTAGTTCATTCTGTGATTCTGTGTCCAGGTAGGTGCAGTGCCTGTAGCCTAAAATCATAGATTTTAATGTTTTGGGTCTTTTTTAAAACAAGACACCTTGTGGAAACTTAAAAAAACAGTGTAATTCAGGAGAAATAAACTTGTTAAGGGTGTTCCTGACCTGTTTTGCCATTCAGCTCTCATCTCTGCTGCAGCAGTTGATATCCAGGCTGAGAAAGCTGGGGACCTACCTGAGCCTTTTTTCTTCTCCAGCAGAAGATACCACCAAGGCCCCCATGCCCTTTAGCCTGCCCTGATAGTTGTTCCCCATATGCTCAGAGCTTCCTTGTGTAGTGTTGTTGGGCTTGCATGGATGAGGAGCAAAAGTCGTGGTGCAGGGATCAGCAGGTCCTTGGCAGTTGCTTCAGCATCCTGGGCCAAAGCCCCTGGTAAGGCCCAGCCCTCCTGGAGTGGCAAGTCTGACACATGGGCTGCTGCCACCCTGCTGCTTCCTCCAGCAGGTGCCAGCTAAACCAGTGGGGGATCCCTCCAAACACAGCAGGGACAAACTCACTGCTGCAGGAGGCAGTGGGGTGAAAGGAGCTCTCCTGTTTGCCTGCAGCCCCTTGGACCTTTCGGAGCTGCTGAAGGAGGGCACCAAGGAATCGCACGACCGTGCGGAGAACACCCAGTTTGTCAAGGACTTCCTCAAGGGCCGCATCAAGAAGGAGCTCTTCAAGGTGGGTGTTGCTCTGCTCCCCATCTCTTTGATGCACCCAGTGACTGATGCAGACTCCAAGGCAGAGCCCCACATCCCTGGGGATGTTATGGTGGTAGATAGAGCAGAGCCTTTGCTCCTTCAAGCAGTGCCTGCCTGGTACAGGCTCTCCAGGCTGGTTTTGTGCCAAGTCTGGGGTTTCCTCTTGCTTACCCCAATTCCATGCAGGTGGGAGTAGTCATGAGATGAGTCCATCTAGTGAGCAGCTTCTCACATGAGCTATGCTCTCTCCATAGCTGGCCACCGTGGCCCTTTACTTCACCTACTCTGCTCTGGAAGAGGAGATGGATCGCAACAAGGACAACCCAGTCTTTGCTCCTCTGTATTTCCCCGTAGAGCTTCACCGCAGAGAAGCTTTGGCCAAAGACCTCAAATATTTCTATGGGGAAGACTGGAAAGAAAAGATCCAGTGTTCAGAGGCAACTCAGCAATATGTGGACAGAATCCATCATGTGGGACAACACGAGCCAGAGCTGCTGGTGGCTCATGCTTACACACGCTACATGGGGGACCTCTCAGGTGGCCAGGTGCTGAAGAAGGTAGCCCAGAGGGCCCTGAAGTTGCCCAGTACTGAAGAAGGGATCCAATTCTATGTGTTTGACAACGTTTCCAACGCACAGCAGTTCAAGCAGCTTTACAGAGCAAGAATGAATGCTCTGGACTTGGACAAGAACACCAAGGAAAGGATCGTGGAAGAGGCCAACAAAGCCTTCAGATTTAACATGCAGGTAGCCAACAAATCCCTTGATCTCCTGTATGTGTACAGGAGGTGCTGCAGTTTTTAGGTCTGGCCCAGGTTAATTCAGCCACACCACTCACCCAGGCAGTGGTCTGAGGTTGAGACCACTGCAGCCCCTCCTTGAAGGGTTTGGTTTCTAGTTGAACTAGCTCTTTTGCTAGCTTCTGGAGCTGGTGCCAGGCTGGAATTCCTCCCATGCTCCACCACCACAGCCAAGCCCTTTGATTAAGGCAAAATTAATATGACTTCAAGATTCCCATAGGCTTTGTGGCTATGAAGCAGTGAGGGAAGCAGAGCTCTTGTGCCAAGACAGCCTCAAACAGTTTGAGTGTGCTGCATCACCCTGGTGACAGTTCATCTCCTGTCTAGTGTCTGACTTATTGCCCTATGGTCAGAAGTATCTGGAGCCCCCTGTTCCTCCCATAGCATCTGCCTCTCATCAAACCTGACTGAGCTGCTGTTTGCCCTGGGGGATGAACACAAATTTAGCTACTGGATGGAAGTTTTAATCTTGTGCTTGTAGCAGGTCAGTGTGATTTAAATTGGCCAAGAAACATGGTGAGGTGTGGTTGGCTCATTTGTCAGGATCCTTATGGAATCCCAAGGCAGCGAGAGGGACTGGGATCCTCCAGGGCTCTGCAGCAGGGAGGGGAGAGCCTGTTGCCCCACACTCCCACCCACAGCAGGATGGGAAGTGAGCAGCAGGGCGGTGCTGCCTTGCTCCTGGCTCTGAGTGAATGCTCTTGGGATGGGCTGTGCCTTCCTGGAGCTGCAATGCGTGCCAGGTCTCAGCACAGCTCTGCAGTGGATGCCCCAAAAGGCGTCTGGGGACAGGGAGGCAGGAGTGGTGCTTGCCTGTTTCCCAGATGGTTCCAGGGGTCTGGCTGAGAGCTGCCTGGCTCTGCCTGGCCCTGCCTGCTTCACATCTCACTGTGACCACTTGCAGGTGTTTGATGAGCTGGACAAGATCGGCAGGTCGCTGTCAGAAGAAGCCCAAGATGGAGGCTTTCCAGTCCACGACGGAAAAGGAGACATCCGCAAATGCCCTTACTATGCAGACAAGCTGGGTAGGTGGTGGCACTGCGAGGGCTGCCACGGGTGTGTGGCACAGGCCTGGCAATGCTAACAGTGCTCTCTGTGTCCTGCAGGCACGGCAAGCCCCGGCTGCCCCTTCCACGCTGCTGTGGGCCTGGCCAGGCAGCCCCTGGTGCAGCTGGTGCTGGCAGCCTGCATGGCCGTGGCAGCGGGAGCTGCAGCCTGGTACATCCTGTGATGGGCACCATGTGGCTCTGCTTGGGGGCAAGGGGAGAGATGTGCCCTGCCCGTTTCCTGACCTTTCCCTTGCTGGTGGTGAGTTGGCTGCAAAGTTGGGAGTAAGGAAATAAACAGGAATCCTGTGGGACTGTCCAAGCCTCCTTGCACACCGCTGTAACACGATGTCTTTAGCTGACTAGTGCACAGGACTGGTCAGTGCCAGGGGCTGAGGACTCCATGGCAGCACTGCCCTGCCCAGGCTGGGGCAGCTTGTAAGGCTAGAGATGTCCTGTCCTGGCAAAGGCTTCACATGCTTGGCTTTTCATCTCCATCACTGAAGCAGTGTCTGGAGGGGATTTCCTGCCCTGGGTTGCATCCACAGAATGTGTCATCAGCCTTTCAAACAATGAGCACTTGCCTTCCTACCCTGAGAAGCTGAGGCTGTTAGCTCAGAGGATTGTCCTGTTTGGTGCAATGTCCTAACAACCAAGTCTGACTCCTGTTGGAAGGAGCTCCCTGGGGATGGGGGCAGGACCACGGCGGGGTATGGAGGTGACAGATGTGTATTGTGCAACTTTGGGGTTGAGGGTTCGTTGTTTGGTTATTTTTCCTCAAGCCTTGATTGGAATAAAAAGTTGCAATGCTGTAGCTGGGGAAAGCCAAAAGCACTTCATTGTGAAAATGGGGAGGCTGGGGAGGGGGTGAAGGGCGAGAAAGGGAGTGCAGTCCCACACTGTTTCACTTGTCTCTGACTCAGGCAATCCCTGAGAAAACTCCTGCCCTAGCACTCCACTGTCCCTGCTATTTCCCCTGGGGTTTCCATGTGGGAGGCTCATTGCCCTGCTCAGAGGACACAGCTCAGGGCTTGGGGCTTTTCTGTGTTCAGGGGCTTCCTGGTAGGGTAGAGAAGTGACTGCTCTTCTTCCTGTGCTTGGTGCCACTGTACCCCCACCCTGCCCTCATCCTCAGCTCCCCTGCAGGCAGATCTGCTGTGAATTTACAGCAGGAGAGAAGAAAAAATGCACACGAGTTCAGGGTCTGTTATTTATTTACATAAAAACACTGACTAGTGCCACAGTTCCACCCCTGAGCAAACAGCAGCTGCCTGTGCAGGCCAGGCTGTGTTTGCAGACCTGTGTGCTGAGAGCCCCCACCACTTCACTCTGGGAGCTGCAGGGGAGGGAGGAGCAGCCCCGAGAGGCTGAACTTGGCTCCCAGGTCCTCTTGCTCCTGCTGTGGGAGTGCTGCTGGCAGCTCCTGTCGCTGCCTGCTTGCCCCTTCCTTCTGCCCCACATGAATGAGCTAAAAATACCCCCAACACCACATGCAAGGAGGACCCTACAGCCCCCGCCGGGCCCAGGACGGCTCCGGAGCTGCGGCCTGGTAACAAACTCCTCTACTCTACGTGCCGGGCAGCCAGGACATGCCGGGTGCGGTTTTGGCTCTCAGGTTGCCAGGGGGCGAGGGCTGCTTGGGGCTGTCCCTGCCCCCAGAGCCGCGGCAGGGCCGGGAGGAGGCGCATGCAGCTGGAGTGGCCACCGGGCAGGACGGAGGTGCTGATAAGGGTGCAGTGCTGCTGCCGGGCCCCTCTCCGTGCTTAGAGGCAGCTCTGCCTCCCCTCAGGAAGGGGCTTTGCCACGGGGCTGGAGGGGACTCTGAACCACATGGAAACCTAGTGTCTGGCACTGCCCTGTCTCCTTGTCACTGAGCCCCTTTCTGAAAGTGCCACAAAGGCTGTGCTGCATTCTCTGAGGGCACCATGGGCGGCTTGGTCCCCTGCTGGGCTCCCATCCCAGCACATCCCTGCACTGTGGGGACTGGGGTGAGCACCTCCAGCAGCTGCTGCTCTTCCCAGGGTTGGCTCCAGGTGAGAGGGGCCTCGCTCACACCCTGGAGCGTAATGGGGTGCAGAGTGATGCCCCCCACTCCTGTGCACTGCAGGGCAGCCCCCACATGGTGTCTGGGGCCTTGGCCTACCTCCCCTGTGCACCAGTGTCACCAATCCAACTATTCCCAGTGAGGAGCAGAGCCGGGGGCAGGTGGTGGCAGCTCTGTGGGAGGGAGCCGGGGATAACACATACACACCACCGGCGGGGAAGCGAGGAGCGATGCACACGCGGAGACGGAGGGAGCGGGGCAGGGCCGGGCGCTGCAGCAGCTCCCGGGGCGCCGTTAGCACATGCGCTTGTACGTGTAGATGTAGGCCTTGCAGTTGGGACACGTGTGTGTCACGTCCTTGAAGTCATCGAACAGGCAGGGGATCAGGCAGCAGCAGAGATCACACCTGGAGCACAGGGAGAGGCAGAGATGCTGAGCTGGGGCAGCCCCTGGGCGTGGGGTTCGCTCTGGGCCGTGGGCAAGAGAAGTGTGTAATTGTAGGGGCTGGAACCCCAGGAGCCCTTCTGCTGCTCCAGTGACACCTCTGTGCCAAGGTCCCCACCATCCCCAACAGCTCAGCCAAGGCCACCAGCACTGGGACTACCCAGGACCACACTGAGCACCCAACCCAACACGAGGCCCCAGCTCTCCTTTGCAGCACCTACCCCACGAAGCAGCAGAAGAAGCCAAGAAGGAAGCTCATGAGCCCAATCTCGTAGGAGATCTTGGTGGTGATGGCTTGCTGGCAGTGGGGACACACGGTCTGCACGGGAGCACCCTGGAAGATCTCTCCCTGCAGCACTGTGACTGTGGTAGCAGCTCCCGGTGGGACGAGCACTGTGGCCGTGTGGCCACCAGGAGAGGGGTAGGGGCCTGGGGCAGGGTAGTAGCCCATGGGGGGGTGAGGGCCTGGGGGTGGGTAGTATCCTGCTGTGGATGAGAAACACAAGTGAGCACCTTTGCACATGGCAGGAGAGGCCAGAGTCTTATTTTTATAATCCACCCTGCTGCAACACCACCCTTGGAGTACAGACTTGAGGGCAGCCCTACTACAGGCACTGTGCCCCCCAGCCCATCCCATGGAGCCTCACTGCAAGCTCCAGATGGCAGCCCCAGCCCCCTCTTGTGATCCCCCTGCTCCCCAGGGCACCAGGAGCTGCTGCCAATCCCCACCCCTGCGTCCCCCAGCCCCTTGCAGGACTCACCTGGTGGCACATAGGGTGCAGAGCCATCCGTGGGCATGTGGGGGGGCACGAACCCGGGCTGCGAGGGTGGCTCATATGGGGGGGGTCCGAACTCAGGAGGGGGGATGGGAACCCCCTGGGGCTGTCCCACCACTGGGGTGACACCCTCTGAAAGGAAACACAGTCAGCAGCCAAGGGGGCAGTAGAACTGAGGGGAAGTTGGTGTCCTGGCTGTGTGCTCAGGGTGCCAACCCCAACAGGGAAGGGAGACAAGAGGTGGGGGGGGCACCTCCTTGAGCTGCATCTTCTGAGCCACAAGAAACCCAAATTCACCCCAGAGCAGGGAGCAGTGCCAGGCTTTGAGCTGGGAGTGCTTCCTGCTCCTATCATTGCCCCTAGGACCCCTCCTGCCTCCCCCAAGGGTGACATGGGGACAGATGGAGCCAGGCATTGCACCACCCTCCCCAGGCTGCGGAGGGGAGGCCGCAGCCAGGGCAGTCCCAGGGAACCCTTTGTGGGTCCCGTGTGTTTGGCAGTGTCCCCCTGGGCAGCTGGGACACCCCCAGTACCTGGTGCAGAGGGTGGGCCGTGCTTCTCTTCTATCAGCGGCGCCGAGGGGCCCCCCGGGTAGGGTGGGGGTGGGTCATTGGACATGGCTCCAGGCAGCCCTGCAGGGACAGAAGCCTTTAGGTGACACCAGCCTTTGATGCCACAGGCACACGGAGCTGGCATGGTGCTTGGGGACAGAGATGACAGGTAACAGAGGAGGCCAGGGCTGGTGCTACCACTGCACCAGCCTCAGCTTCTCCCAACCAGGGCAGAACCAGGGGTACGGCCCCAAAGCTGGACAAGCTCTGACCAGGCAGCAACTCCAAGGTGTAAAATCCTCCTGCCAGCTCTGTGGGGCTTCCCTGTAAAGCCCATCTGGTGCACAGCAGCTCATCAGGGCAGCTCTGGACAGCGTGGCCTCACTCCAGGGCAGTGCTGGGCTGGCACGTGCTGTGCCAAGAGCCTTGGCTGCGTCCTTGGGGACCCAAAGGTGGGGAAGAGCTGCCCAAAGCCCCCCAGCTCCACCCTCAGTGACACAAAGCTGTGCCCTGAGGGATGGCAGAACCCCCACCCTGAGCCTGAAGCACAAACTCCGGGATAAAGGGTGCAAACCCACAGAGCATTTCTAAGTAAATCTCTAAATAAATCCAGTGAGGTAAGATCACATTTAACAGCTGGAGTTGTTATTTTGCATGGGATAGAATTTACCTGTCCTCTTCCCTGCAGCAACAGCTCAGAGGCCTTGACAGCTGAGAGAAGCAGCTCCTCTGAGCAGCGTGGTTTGGAAGGCAGCTTCTTCCACTGATCTGTGTAAAAGGAGACAGCAAGTGAATTACAGAGATGGAGAGGAGTCACAGCTGCAGCACTTGTGGCTGCCACACCAAACCCCTTCCCTCCCCTGGGCAGGACCTCCCCATGTGCCCCCTCAATGGCAGGCATGAGGCTCTGTGTCCTTGGCACGTGGCAAAGCCCCACTGACACTCTGAGATCCAAGGAAGTGCCACGACATCAAGAAGCCTGATTTCCCCATTTCCACTGGCTCAGTTTTAGCTGGTAGGATGTGACTAAATTGGGAAGTACAAGTGAGAGGCTGCTCACTCAGTGCTTGGGACAGCTGCCATCAGGCATGGGACAGAGAGCTGTCAGAGCCCAGAGAGCAGTGCTGGGAGCTCCATCCTTCACCCCAACAGGCCAGGAGCAAATGTGGCCCTGCTTGTCCCGTTTGCTGGCACCAGTGCCACGTGCTGGGCAGCCAGCCCAGAGCACGCCAACCTCCCCAGCATGGCACAGCCTGCACAGGCACCAGGCCAGGCAGCCCGTGCTGCCCCAGCCCTGCATTGCAGGTGTGCCCACAGAGGTGCCCGTGGGCTCAGCCACCTCCACCTGCCGGGTCAAGCAGAGCCAAAAGCTTGGCAAGCAAGGCAGGAAGACCCAGCCCTCCCTCACCTGCAGGGCTTTGCTTTATTCTATTCCTTTTTTCCTAGCTCATGCTCCCTGCCACGGAGCAGCCTCCTGCAAGGTAGCAGGAAATGTAATCAGTCCCTGGAGGAGCACCAGCACCTGTTGCTGCTCAAGGAGGAGCACACTGATCCCCCAGGAGCTGAGCAGATTCCTGACAGACACAAGGTCTCCCCCAGGATTTCCGTATTTCCTGACTAGAATTTCTCCCCCAAGGTCTCAAGTGGTGTTGCAGCCACACAGCTTCAAAGAGCAACACGGGGGCAGCTGTGGGTCATCTTCCTCCTGCTTCTCACTCCAGTTTCTTCCTTAAGAGCCCAGGGAAGCAGAGTTGCCATGGCACAGAGCATTTCCAGGCACAGAGCAGAGCCTGCCTTCTCCTTCAGTGACCTACAAAGCCACAAACTGGGCCATGCTCCTTTTAGCTCACTGGGGATATGAAGAAAAGGAGGATTTATTCTTTTCAAAGTAGCCAACCCTGCACATCCAGGAGCTTCAGACCTTCCTGTCCCCATGCCTGCAGGGGTTCTGGATGAGTCCAGCCCAACCAGAGCATCCCGGAGTCCTTACCTGGGGACATCAGCCTGCGAGGGAGCTTTCCTTGCCCTCACAGGCCAACTGTACCCACAGCTTTTCTAACATAACAGATCTCCTCCCATTCCTGCTCAGATGCTGCTTTCCTGTACTAATCTTTCAACACTCCCCAGTCTGACTCCCCCCATCAAAGCAGCTGGCAAGAAAATGCAGGAGAGGAGGAGTTCTCCACCAGTCACTCCACCAACACCCATCAGATGAAGCAACAGCCCCGGGGTGAGCCAGCCATGCATGCTGCCACCCTGCCCAGGAGGGAACGGCAGCCACGAGGGTGTCAGAGCCACACGAGCATGGGATGAAGGAAGCTGTGGGATGCAGGGCCATTCTGCTCTTGGCAGGCTCAGTTGCTCCTAATGCAATATTCTGCTTATTAAAAGAGATCTTTAAAGAGCAAGATGTTGGCTGTGTGCCCTTCCCAGGAGGAAAAGAAAGCCTGTTGCTTTTAAGCCTCTTAGAAGCTGTTCCTCTCCTGTGCTTTCTTTCATCTTAACGTTAGCAGCACAAAACCTGGCCCATTTCTGACAGAGAGCTCCGTGGGAAACCAGAGGGCACTTGGCTTCCCCTTGGCACTGGGCAGGAGCTGCCCCAGAGCATCCCTCACCACTCTGGCACTGACAGCCCTGCAGAATTCCAGAATGACCAGGTTTCAGTACCAGGTTGAAGTACCAGTTCAAGATCTGATGGAATCACCAATGTCTTGTGCAGGTCCTTTGGAGCAAGGACACACTGCAAGATCCTAAGACTCAAAAGGAGTTGGTTATCATAGAAGGAAGGGGAGAGGAGATGCTATTTCCAGCTACAAATGCAGATTAGCTCTTCTCAACTGGAAGAACAGCTTTTACTGGTTTCCTCTGCAAGCTAACTACAGAGGATAAATTCACTATGGAAGCAGAATCATCACAAGCACTCCTTCAGTTAAACACAGAAGACAGGCAAAGGACCCCCATGCCCCTAGGGAACTGATATTTGCTAAAGAAAATGAAAAAGAAAAGATTCCTATTAACGTGCTGGGGCACAGCAGTGTGACAGACACAACCAGGACAGCACAGCTACCAAGCAAAAAGGGCTTGGCCCACCCTGGCTATGGCCTCAATCCGTGTGTCCTCCCCTGGCTCTGTGCTTCCTGACCTCATTCCAGGCAGCTTTTGGGTAAGAAGATGGCAACAGATTTCCAGGTCCCCTGTTCAGATCAGAGGTGTAACTCAGCCCCAAGAGCTCTGTCTGAGGCTCCTCACACAGTGAGCACAGCCAAAGTGCCGTGGGCAGCACACAGCCCTGCCTGTGGAAACACAGCGCTCTCTAATCTGCCTCCTTCCTGTGCTCAGCAGCTCCCAATCCAGTTAATGAGGGATTGTACAATCCTAGAATGGTTTGGTTTGAAAGGACTTTAAAACCCATCTCATTACAACACCGCCTGCCATGGGCAGGGACACCTTCCACTGTCCCAGGTTGCTCCAGGCCTCATCCAGCCTGGTCTGGGGACACTTCCAGAGATCCAGGGGCAGCCACAGCTGCTCTGGCACCCTGTGCCAGGGCCTGCCCACCCTCACAGGGAAGAATTTTTCCCAGTTTCCAATCTAACCCTGCCCTCTGGCAGTGGGAAGTCATTTCCCCTTGTCCTGTCAGTCCAGACCCTTGTCCAGAGAGCATTGATCATTACCCTGGAGCCCCTGGTTCCCGTTACTGACATGTTCAAAACTGATACAAAGCAACTTCCAGCAGTGATGAGAGAAGCTGATGTGTCAGGGTCCAGTGTCCCATGCTGGCTGTATTTCCCTCTGTTACATCACTGCAGAAACAGTTTGGGATGCAAACATGGTAAGAGAAAAGGTCTGCACATCAAACAGATAAGATGGGCACCACTCATCAAAAACAACTGGGGTGCAGTGGGACCAGGGAATATCGTGCCACCAGAACAGGTCCTAACATCATGATAGATAATGCCACGAAAAGGACAGGCACAGATAATTCAGATTTGGTCTGCTAATGCCATTCTTCCCTGGCAGCAGCTGTTTGTGCTTCAAGCTGCCTCCTCCCGGATGAAATCTCCACGGGTGAGACAAACCTGGCAAGGGCAGAGCAGATGCTGGCAGGTCCAACTCACGTGCCAGCCCTGATGGTGCACGCTGGCCCCAGCAGCTCTGAGTCAGCCTCACAGCACCACTGAGATCCATCCCACAGGCTGAGGCAGCCCGTGCTGCCCTTGCTCCTGCTGCACCTATAACTGAGATGCACAGCAATGCAGCTTTGTTTCCCCACTGGGGCAGGAAGCAGCATTTGTTCATACTCAACCACGTTCAGTGACATTGACACTTCAAAACTGCTGCTGCTCATTTTTGGAGCTCTTCCTCCTTAAAAAAAAAAAAACCTTCTGATATTTGAAAAAATAAAAAACCACACTAAAATTCAATGAACAAATAAGAGAAAATACATGAGCACTTTCAGCTTCACTGCACATCACAGAGATTCCAGCAGATTCCAGCTTCCAGGCTTTAGGAAATACAGCTTTAAAAGCCAAGAGTCCTGAAGATGCTGGGCCCTAACTGAGCCTAGCACCCTTCCTTTAGAAATAGGAACAGCATTGTGGCCAACACCATCCAAGTTTTCTTGGCCCCAGGAAAGATACCTGTGTACCACAGGCTATGGGCTCCAGAAACTGGGAAATACTGAGACTAGGAAGGGTATGGGCACAAAAGGCCGATCAGATGCTGGCAAAATCTCATTTGAGCCAAAGTCTGTTACTCTTCAAAAGGAGCTTTAGGGGCAGCAAGGAGGGAGAACTGAGCAGGGTGTGCTGAGGAGGACAGAGCCATACCCCGACTGTGGCAAGCCCAATCCCAATCGCCCTCCTCCACAATGGCATTTCTGAAGGCACCTCCAAAGCCAGCCTGGAGCTGCATGTTCCCTGTGCACAGCTGTGCCTGGAGCTCACAGGGGTGTTGCCCTCTGCCCGTGCTGTGCCCAGGGCTGGCAGAGCTTTGCCCTCTCCGTGCACGTGCCCGCTCGCAGTTTGCAGGGACGTGGCTCAGCTCCCACCACGCGCAACCCCACCGGACAGCTCTTACCTCCAAAGGAAAGACAGCATAAATCTCTGCTGAACAAGCAGTAGCAGTGGTTATTTCTGCCTGGGTTTTGTGCAGAACAACAAAAAGATGTTTTCCCTGCAAACAAGCCGAAGCTCCCCCTCAGCTTTGCCTCTTCCCATGCGCATTTGCTGCCCCCAGCCTGCACACCACCTCCCTGGAACCAGGAGGGGAGGAACAAACAGCAGAGTGCTTCAAGCCTCCTTCAGAGAGAAGGATGTGCTGGCAATTCTTGACCATGTACCCGTTCCTTTACCCGCTGTTAACCTTGGCAGCACCTCCTCAATTCCTCATCCTGATCCTGGACAAGGCAGCAAGAGGGCGCATGCCTGCAACGCTCTGCAAGGCACCGATGGAAACGGAAACACAAGTGAAGGACTGAAGGAAAGGTCTGTTCTTTTTCTGAGCAACTCGGCTGTGTTTTCTCAAGTCCAAGTCACTGCCAGGGAGCATAAACTCACTGTTCAGGAACAGCCAGGCTGCTCCCAGAACAGCAGATTTCTTCCACACTTCTGCACTAAGATTTCAGCTGCAGAAAACTGCTTCTTCCAGGAGGGTCAGGCTGTTCCTTCAGTGCGGGCACAGAAAGCTCAGCTGGCAAGGCAGGCCAGCAGCTCTCCTTTCAAACAAAGGAATGCTGGAGAAGGTTTTTCATCCTTTGAACCAGGTATGTCAGACAGGCAAAGCTCCCTGTTCTGCTCTCCAGTATGTGAATCTCTGGAGGAGCTTCCCCATTGCAGTCGTTTACCTGGGGACCTTGGACATATCGTTTGACCTTCTCTGTGCCACCATCACCCAGCAGACAAATCACCTCAGAGCAGGATCCTCGCTGGCAGCCAGGTGCTGTATCCAAAGCAAGATTTCTCAGGGCATTAAATCCAAAGCTCAATCAGATAATCTCCGAGCGCAGCCCCTGCTCAGCTGTCCTTGGCCAGAGATTCAAATTACCACTTCCAGCAGCTCCTCCACATGGGTATCAGGAAAACCAGACACAAAATCCTCCCTGCTTAAGACAAGGAGGCTTTATCTGCAACACCCACAAAGGGTTACATGCGGGAGGAGCTCCTGCAGGACCTGCTGCTGCCTCTGGGATTCTCTCCAGTGCTTTTCGCCTCCGGATGGGCTGACCAAGCGCTCTTGGCTCTTCACACTGGGGCTGCAGAAACAGCCTTGCCAGGACCTGCTTAACCTGAATATTTAAAGAAAAACCAGCCAAAATGAAAGCTGAGGTAGCTCAAGATGAACAAACTGAGGTAGCTCGTTCTCTCTGCTGTTGGCTCCCAAGATGTGGCACACGGCTGTGGGAAACATCACGTGCTGGCAGAGCTCATGGGGACACCCAGGAGCCAGGAGGGGCTGAAAGGGAGGAGAGGTCACAACCCCACACTTCAAAACTGGACCCCGACCCTTCCACATGTCAGGACACTGGGGAGAGCTGAGGTGTACACAGAGCAGTCTGCACCATGAGGGCAGCTGAATTTGGCCCCCAAAAGCCAGTTTTCTGAACATAGAGCAAGCAGGGAGCACACTGCAGCCAGGCTGCCCCACAGGATGCCACTGGCCCTGGAAAACCCACTCTCCCACTCAGGAGGTGCTCAGTGTTCAGCCCTTTCCAGCAGGTGTCCTGGGCTGCACGGGAGAAGACAGGCTGCAAAACACCAGGTGTGCTCATGGATGTGATTAAAACATTAAAGATAAAGCTGAGCTCCTCTGCACCCTACCAATGTGCTCCAGAGAGATGAGAAAAGGAGGGTGCTGCAAGCCAAACCCCTGGGGAAGCAGAGAGCTTTTCCATGAGACTTTCACTGCAGTTCACAAAGAATCCAAGCTAACACTTGATAACATCCATGGGAAAGCATCCAGTGATAGCAGCAGCTGTTGCCTCCAGTCCTCTGTATCTACTTAATTTTCCCCCTGAGAGGATACATCCTGCATTACATCATCCCTTTGATATCTGTTAATAATGGTGATAATACAACCTGCCAGAATCTCAAGCAACTAAACCCAATGTCTACTCCAACAACTGTGTTTTAATGTAGCATCAAACACAACTGTGCCAAGAATAGCTGTTCATTTAAACAAGCAAACAGAAAGACCCCAGCTCAAGAAGCTTAACAGCCAGCAGAAGCCTCAGGAAGTGGGGAGAAGCTCCACAGCTCTTAAGCAGAGTCACAGATCCAAGCTCACCTCTGCCAGCAGCCCAGAACAGAGGCTTAAGGATCAGCTAGGAAGGGATCAAAGGCAGAAGTGTCAGTCCCTCCCACTCTCAGCACTCATGGTTTTGGAGACTGGGCAGCCTGGAGGGTCTCCATGGAGCACCCCAGGTCACCATTCCCAGTCACCAAATACTGCTCTTCAGTTACCTACACAAAAAAGCATCTCCTGCTCTCAGCATCTGCTGCCTGCCATTTGGGGGACAGCAGCACAGAGAAGGTGAATATATCATGAATACCCACTATGTCTCACAGCAAAACCCAGGGTTTTATAGATTCCATTCCCAACACCAAATTAAAAATATTTTATTTCTTTAAGCACTCACTCTTTCGTTTCTCTCTCCTTCTATAGAATTTTTGAGAGAAAGTCAAATAACACAGCTACATCATTGCTGAATCAAACTGAGCACATGTGTGACGTGCATTAAATGACACAGTGAGCTCCAAGGGAGGAGGAAATTAGAATCAGAGATGATCAGCACTTTTGCATTTCAGTTTCAGAATTAATCAGAGCCCAAGAGCGTATTCAGAATTCCCTTGGAGATTCTGCAACACAATGAAATAATTTTGAATACATTGGTGGTGATTCCAGATCCATTTTCAAGTGCTGTACAAAACATATGCCACAGCACTGATGTTTCCTTACCCAAGGAGAGCTCCAGCTTGCAGTAGGACTGGCTCCAGTCTCCAGCATTAGCATTTCCCATGCTCACAGATCCCCCTGCCTCGGCGCCAGAGGAGCTGCTGACATTCAGATTTAACCACTACAATGTCACCTTGCACTTTTTTTCAGGATTAGTGTGAAGTGCTCTATGTCACTCAATTTTATGTAAGGCCAAGGCTCACTCTTTGCAAAGGAGTGTGGTTTGGGGTTCAGCAGAATCTTGTGTGTAAGGTCTGAGATCTCTCCTGAGTCCCACTGCCAGCAAGGAGGACCTACACACATCCTAGGATGTGCACTGGAGGAATATTTCCATGCTGAGGCCATTCATGTTACCACTCACTCTCTTGCTCCCCCAGAACTTCCCAGTTCCAGACTGGGAGCTCTCTTGGAGTTGCCCAGGGCCACCAGCATGGGGCTGGATTGTCCCATGGCGTTTGGACAGGAGGAGGGTACCTGGCACTTCCCTGCCCCCATCCCCAACTCTAGGCTGCTCAGAGATGGATGACAATGTCCCAGAGGGGAAAAACCCTTGTATTATCAACAGCCAGTGAGTGTGCCCAGTGCTGGGCACCCCCAAGTTACACAGAGCTCCTGCCATCCCCAATTCTTCCTTCAGCTCCCACCAGACTTGGCTAATCCACATTGACTTGCAGGTCCAATAAAGTCATTTTCACTCCAGGCATGACTGTGGCTTCAATTTGCAGCACCAGTTCCTGCCAACTCCTTCATAACCCCTTCCCTAATGCTCCTAGTGAAAATCTAGGACAGAGCTGGACTCCAAGCAGCCCCAACACAGAGAACACCCTCCCCAGGGCCCTGCTCTGGGCTTTTCCAAACCCTTTCTCTGTCACAGCAACACCTCACTGCTTTGCTGCTCCATGAAAAACATCGCTGGTCAGAGGGTTTGGAACAGTCCCGAGGCCGGGTCACTGCTCCCACTGCAGAGGATGGGACAGGGAAGATCCAAGCCCATAATAGCAGGATGCCCTCAGGGCAGGTAAATAGCTCAGCTGCTCAAATCCTCTCCTGAGCCCGAGGAAGACAGAGCAGCTGCCACAGTTACGACACTAAACCGGCTGGGAACTGTCTTCTCTCACATCAGAACAGCCCAGCAGGCAGCTCCAAACTGAGCTTCCACCGTGCTAAACCATCCTGAATCATGGCAAGGAGAGTCTGAAAGAACTCAAGCAACTAAACCAAACCTGTGACAACCACAAACTCTGGGGGAAACCTCCATTCCCAAAACACAAATATGCTCCAGATGGCATCCCTGTGGAAGACCTGCAACAAGTCCAGGGAAGGAGCTGATATTTAACACCAGTGGAAAGGGTGTCCAGTCCCCGCTTGCTCAAAGACCACGTGAAGATTTTGGAGGAGCTGAGTGGTCCCAGCAGTGGAGGTGGGAAGGACAAGCTGAGGCTTCAGCACAGGCCCAGCCTCCTGCAAGCACCTTCCTGATATAGCACAAAGCAGAATAAAGGCATTAAGTTAATTAGGAGACAAACCAAAGATGCCTCTAAGAAAAGGGCAGCATGCACACACCAGCAGGAGCTTTTTATCCAGTGCTCAGCTAAAAACACAAGCCTAGAAGAGTGGGCAGCAGCCAAAATCCCATCCCTAGTGCACTCCTCTACTCCATACTCCAGGCTTTATCCTCCCCTCCAACACACAGATCCAGCTCCCCTTCTGCCATAAGCTTGGTGACTGGGACCCCTGAGGACCCCAAAAGCATCCCAGGTTGGAGTCACTGCAGCAGGGGTACAGCTTTGGCTCTAGTCCATGATTTCCTCCCAAAATGGAGCTGCACTCAATTCCACGGGTTCCTTTCCCTCCTTCAAAAGGGTGCTCTGCTTCTCATTTGGAGAAATAATCAATAAAATCTAACAGGCTGCTTTTCATTCATCTCCAGCCAGAAATCTAATCTCCTGTTAACAGCCCAGCCCTGAACACATCATTTATCTGCTGCGGGTACCAGCACGCGCAGATTTTACAGCTGGAGAGAGCGGGGCTGCCTGCATCACAACGACTAATTTATTCTCAGAAAGGCTAATTTAATCTGGCAGTGAATGTTCTCAAAGCCTCCTCACACAGAGCAGCTTTTCTCTTGGTTGGCTTAACAACAATACAGCATATCCAAAAACGTGGAGGGATGCTAAGGAAGAACACTGCCCCTGTGTTTTGAGCCCTCTAGTCTGAGAAATTTCTCTTGGTAACTACAGGCTTTGAGAAAACATAGAGTCCCTCTGGTTTTTCAAAAAGCCAACTGTATTTTCAAGGCAAAATATACAACGGTGTAAGCTACTTCCCCCTCACATACAACTGTGTCTTGACAGAAAGAGCTGGGCTCTTAATTAAACTAAAACCAGCAAAGGTTGTTTAGTATTAGACAACTCATTCACTTTCAACTGCACATCAAGAGCAGCAGCCAGCACACCTGGCCTGCCACAGCAGGTGACTTTCCCCAGCCCATACTACAGAGAAATAAACTTCAGAACAAATCCAAAAGCTTTTTGTTTAAAAAGGCCGAGTAACTGCACCATCAAGTGTTTCAGAGGGAGCATCCTTCAGCTTCCCAGCCTCTGCCATCTGCAGGAGGGGCAATAAATAAGCCATCAGAAAGGGTTTTTTTCGTTGTTTTTAAATTCTAGGTGGTATTTTCCTTTCACTTGTGACAGTACAGACAAAGGCAGTGTGTACCCACAGCCAGGCTGAGCCACCTGATCCTACATGGACATGGCACCACGTGCTGGTCCTCACCTGCATCTATCTACCCCTTGCCCAGGAGATCACTGGAGAGCCAAGCACAGCTCTGTGGGGTCAGAGGGGCTACAACAAAGCAGATCTGAGCTTTACAATAAAGAGAGCTGGAGCAGTCTAACACTCCATGCTCAGGATTGTCACCATCATCCTGCTGGGAAAGAAAAGCTGCTGCTGTGCAAGCCTGGATCATATCTGAGAGGGCTCCTTTGCTAAAAGGGCAAAAACATGCCCCAGATGACATCCAGCAATTTAGGACGATTCAGTAATGTGGGAAAAAGGCAAAAATTGCAGGGAAGCAGAGCATTTACGCAGGCCACAGAAGAAATAGAGAAGAAAACAACACAACACTCCTCTTGTTTCTATCTGTCAGGAATTGCTGTCCCAAGAATAGCCTATTCAGAAACCAGGAAACTCAGAGAGCAGCAGGGAAGGGCTGAGTCATGGCCATTTGGAAAAAAAAAAAAAAAAAAAAGAAACAACCCACAACAAACCAACCCAAAAGGGAAGGAGAAAAAACATGGGACAGCAGCTGTTCTGGGTCTTGGAGATATGAACAAGTCAATCCAGAACATATTAGTCAATCTTTATTTTCAAAAGCTCTGCAAACAAATGGTACTGCCATAAAATGCAGCTGACCCTCCCTCTGCTTGTGGGAAGCAAATTGCTGTACCAGGAAAAGTTGCTGGTGCTTCCCAGCACCAGCCCCAGGCTACAACATCCCCTTGGCCACACACACGGGCTGCCAGGACACAAACTACTCCCAGTTTGTGCCCTGATTTTTGTTCCTCTGCACCATTAGCATCCAAACAGCCCAAAGATTTACAGGCAAGTGCTTTCCTCTTTGGGAAAGCAGGTCCATCTCGGGGATGCTATTAGCAGAGGGTGAGGAGCCATTTCCCCTCCCCACAGTGGAGAGCACGAGGTAAAACAGGACTTGGATGGGCTTCCCACAACTCTGTGAAGAGATCGAACAGATGAGCCAAAGCCAAGTGCTCCCAGCTCACATCCAGCCTCAGCACTGCCTGTCTGGCCTCCAGCAAAAGTCTTCCCACACGATAATCTTTGTTCTGTGACCTAAATGAAATCAGTTGTACAATGATTTTCCCCAGGACAGTAATCTCATTCACTCACCCATCATCTGAGAGATTACACCTGCTCTCCAGCTGTGGGGCTCTGGGAGGAAGAGATTTCTGAGCAATGAGGGGCTTATTTTTCATGCAATTCCTTGATGATCTCTCACAAATCAGGGAAGGGTGAGGGGGGGTCTATCTTTTCAATCAAATAGCTATGCTTCTAAACATACCTGGAAAAATACCTTTTATTTCATTTTATCTTGTCCTGTGAGTTACTGTCCGGGGAGGAAGTGGGAAGCCCCTCAAAGCTGCTGCCTGTGGGGAGTGGGTCAAGACTGTGACACATCACCTGTGCTCAGGTGTAACTGCTCACCTCCCCCAGCTCTGGGAATGGCTGGGAAAACCACAAGCCCTTCATATGTAGACCCAACCTTGACACTAACTCCAGAATGATAGCTCAAGGAAACTGTCCCAAAGCAAACAGGCTCTCATGGTTCAAACTGTGAGTAAAATTCCTTTTCTCTGCAACCACTCAATGCAAGGAGCAAGTAAAGATGAAATGCAGCTGCAGCACGGGCTGATGTGCATGCATCACAGTAAGGTGTGATGGATGGAATTTAGGATTCAGAATGCAGAATGGAACAGCAAATGTAAGTAAGCTTAAAGCAGAACACTTCTTCCAAAAACTGTTAACAGGGAGCCAGGCTGTTGGGGCAAGGTAGGGAAGGTTTTCCTTCTAAATGCAGAGACTGGGTATCAAAGAAGGTTCAGGAACATACACAGGAGAGACAGTTTGGGGCAGTGGGACCTCCATCTCAGCACAAATGCTTTATCCTAAAATCTATAGAAGAACTGGGTAATATTCCATATTCTTATGTATAAAGGAGCAAAGGATAGTAATGCACAGTAACCTTACTAATCACAGTAACAATGAAATACATTAATTAGTTTGCACAGAAAGCCCCAGCTCAGCTCTTCATTCTCTGATGATCTCAGGTTCCATCGTGCCAAGTGGTACAAAGTCAAGCATGCACTGCCAGCAACTGCTCTGCACCATTCCTAAGATGTTAATCACATTGCCACCTTTTGGGGCTATTTATTTTATTTTCTTAGCTGAAATGCAGGCCTGCTAAGAGAGCCCAGATTCAAGACAGCTGCACTGAAGTGCCTCACGTGGAGTTGTGCAGCAGGAAGCACTTTGCTCCTGCCTCCATCCTCCACCCAGATCGATGACCAGAACAGGGCTGCTCTCAAACAGCTGTTTCTCAACACCACAAATACACAAATTTAGGACTGCAACCACAAGGCAGCTCAGAGAGAATGGGCCCAGAGCAAAACTGTAACAGCAGCCAAGAGTCTCCCTGAGCGTTTCATGCCGGAAATAAAATCTGAGCTCCCCCTGCCTCAGAGACTTTATTTGGGTGAGAAAATGGATCGTGGTTTCCTACGGCAGCTGCTCCAATTGCATTCCCTTTGATCAGAGGAGGAGACAGGTCCTATGCAGAGCACGTAAAGATCTGATGCTGCTCATGAAAGTGGCACTGCTTCTCTCCAGCTGAGAGATGGATACCCAGTGCTGTTTAGGAACAGCAGGAAAACTGCAAGGTGAACATCACATCCCAAGGCAGAAGTTTTTGAAGGGAAAAAATACAGACAGCACACTTGTGTGCTCAGGTGCCTTGCTCTGAAACCTTCAGGAGAGTTGATTGGCTCCAGGCTGGAGTCCTTTGCCTGCATAAGAGCTGCAAAATCAGGTCCTGGAGACAAAACCAACCAAAAACCTCCAGCGTCTTGCAGAACTACTGAAGTTGCCACAACAAACCATTACTGTTCTTGTGTCAGGGAAAAGGGAAGAGCAGTGCACAATTCAAGTCCTTTTAAGACATCACTGACTGCTGCTAAGAGCCACCATGCACATCCCCATCTGTCTGTTGTTTCCTGACTCTCCTGCCCACTGTGTTCAGCAGCTCTGCATGGCCCACTCTGGGAAAACACCTCCTGAGAAGCTGGCACACCTGTCTAGAAGCTCAGATATATTCAGTCCTGCTGCCTTTGTCATTATTTTAATCTCCATATTATGCAAATGCTATTTTTTTCCTCTCTGGCTCACCTGGCAGCCACCTTTCCTGGCAAGTTACAGGAAAGCTGTTGCATGGTACAGAGCCCTGCTAATAGCGGCAAGAGTGAAGCACCAGCCCCACTGCAGACCCCACAAAACCCACTATTTAAAAAAAAAAATAGTTTCTTTCAATCCAGGGTATTCTGTCCTGATTTAAGCAATCATAAGAAATCAAATGTAGGGCTTTACAATGTACCACAAACAGACATAGAACACTGAATTTCATACTTCTCTTTACCCATAAGCAGAAAACAAGTCTTGGATCAGAGCAGATACTAACAAGTTTGTGTATTTCCCTCCAAAACCACTCATCCTCTTACTGGGAGATCAACAACATCCTTTAAACACACACGTTTATCTGCTAAATTCACATCTGAAACGGGAAAAAATATTCTTTTACATATTAAAATTACTTTCATCCCTTCTTTGGCTGTGTTAGTGAGTAAGACTGGCAATGGCAACACTTCTGCAGGTGCCAACACCATGACAAGGACTCAAACAGCCCCCAAAGCATACAGATGTTGTGGACAGGCTTTAGTCTGTCCCCTCCCTGAACATGCCTCAGCTACAGGAGCACTTTAGCTGTGCTCTCAGGACGTGTTTGCCACCTGTGCTTCATCCAGAAGGAAAGCAATGCCCATTGTGGCTTCCCACACACAGAAAGAGCTGATTTGGAAGCGACCTTCAAAAACATGCTCATAATAAACCAACACCAGGTGCTGAGGGAGACATTCTTCCCCCCTTCATAACTGCAGCTGAGACAGAGCAGAACAGGAACACAAGGAAGTGAGTTTCAGAACCGAATCTGAGGCGCGAGACCTGTGAGGGAACACAAGGAGCTCAGCACGGTCTTCCATCTTATTAGGAAGGGTTCTGAAATCAGAGCAGCTCCCTCACTGTTACCTGTCCCCCACACCTGTGGCAGGATGTTTTGGTACTCGGTAGGAACACACACATCCCCATTCCCAGCACCAACCCGAGTCAGCCCTGAGCACACGTGGCCACCGCGGCTCCACCACCCCTGCAAGGGCAGCTGGGCAGGATTGTCCACATTGGCTCCACTTGGGGACATCTGGGGACACTGCTCCATCCCCCTGCCCTTGTTACAGACACAAAGTCACTGCCTGCCTAGCCCCAAGCTGGAATTAGCTCCTCACGTAACACCTAAGGAGAACAGAGCAGGAACATCGCTCAATGCTTCCGGGGATTTCCCGGGCCACATGGATGTCACCACAGCACTGAGACAGAGAAGCCTCTGGGAGAGGGAAGTTTTCAGCCTGTGCCTTCCACACCAGTTTGTTTAGCTCCTGAACATGAATGAATGACATACTGTGCTTATATACCACACTATGTCTATGTAATACTCACTGTAGTTTTTCCCTGCTGCCTACTCTGGTCACACTCTGAAATCAGCAGGGCCCCCGTTGAAATTAAAGCCCCATTTTAATTACTTTGGGTGAAGGGAACAAACTCTTGTGCCTATTCCCAAAGAGTTTCTCAGAGAGTGCTACATACAGCCCAAACTTACTAGAATTATAATTTAAAACATTTCTGTTTAAAATCTTTGTGCCTGACCTCATCTCTACCTAATATTTTAGGCCCAGCCTAGAATGTGACAACTGCCAGTCCCCTCCCCAGTTCTCACTGGTGCAAAGTGACCACCTCAGAGCAGCTTTTCCTTGGGCCAAGGGGCACAAACCTACATTTGCAGGGACCTGGAGAAGTTTAACCTTGAGCATGGCTCATGTGGAGGACCCAGAGGACACTGGCATGGCAGTGTCCATCCCAACCTGCACGTTCCCACTCCTGTACACAGCCCTGGAGCTCTCTCCAAGATCCCAACCCCATTCCTCTGTTTAGCAGCAACCACCACTCCCTGTGCTTTTCCTAAGGCAACCAAACACTGCCTTACAGCTGCTACCCTTTGCCTCTCCAGTCCCCTTGGCAGGGAGAAGCCAGATCTCACCATTTTAATGGTTAAAACTCCCACAGAAATGTTTATTCCTTGGTGTTGCTGTGCATTAACTGAAGGAGCTCTCCTCATTTCACACTGTCAACCTGCCAATATCATCCTCATCCATCATCATTTCTCCTCCTGCCTTTCAAGACATCTCAGCTTCTTTTGGCTCCTCTAAAATGGGCTCATCATCCCTGATCACTGGGCGAGCTAGTCTCTCCCGAGCAGGGGTAACTGGAAACACACATATTCGTTCGTAGGCCTGCTTCCCTGCTCTCCCGGGATCTGTCCGGATCACATTTGCTCCTCTCTCAGCTGTGCCCTCCCTGCAGCCCCCGCCGTCCTCCCCGCCAGGCTCATGACCTCGGCCGGGCAGCAGCGCTCGCCTTACACCGGGAAGTCTTTTCCCAAGTACACGACCTCGCTTTCCACCCGATTAAATTTCATCCCAGCCCTGCCGTCCCAACCCTTCGCGGCACTGCTGAGGGCACGGAGCTGAAGCTTTGTAAGATTTCAGCAGTACCCTGCGACACTTTGTCAGCGTTCAAGGCCCGTCCGAGGCCAGCGCTGCCTCCCGCTCCTCTCCCGGCCCGTGTCCCCATCCAGCCGTACGTCCCCGGCTCCGCAGC
>VWYO01013822.1:25049-35590 GCA_013400275.1 Rhadina sibilatrix | reverse complement strand
TTTTTTTTTTTTTACATTTTTGCATGTACCTCATTGTATTGTTCTAAAAACAAACTTGGTGGAAGGAGAAGGCATCTCACAATGAACCTCTACTGCTATTAGACATATCCACCTAGAGACATCCAAAATATGTACCTCTTTATTTAGCACTGGTTACATGGTCCCTAAACGTCTTTACGGTTTTTAGAATTTATAGTGCACTGTCACTGTTTGTGAGTTCAAGTGTCTTCATCTTGGCCATAAAGTATATTAACTTCCCTGCAACTAAACACTCTATTGAGTCAATTCCAAGCCCTTGGTGGGCAGACTCTCTGGAAAGGGAAAAAAAAATAAGAGAAAAAGGGAAGCAAATCCCGGTTTTATCAGTCTGCCATTAAACAGGCTGACAGAAGCAAGAGTGAGTTTCATGTGAACCTTGGTCTCCATTGATTGGTGAAGCAGTCTTGGCTCTGTTGACTCATCCATCCAAGAGGTCAGGAGAGATGAAGGGGCTGTGGGAGTGGCACCAAGAATCTGCTTATAGTAGGCTGCCCAGATGGTGCCCTAGACCTGCATTTAGGACCCTGTGTCAGTAGAGTGCCATGTTTCAGACACCAGCAGAGACCTGGCACAACAAAATATTTATCTGCCTTGTCCTTTGCCCTCCTAAACTTTCATTTTCCTTAATACTATTCCATGAAGGTGTGAAGTGCTGACCTTAGAACGACACAAAACCCCCCTGTACGTGTCTCCTACCAGTGGCACCAACCCAGAGTTCAGGATGAGAGATTGAAGTGGGAGACAGGAATGCCTGGATGCAAAGCTGCTTGACTGGCATATGTGGAGCAACAGCAATTATGGTTTGCCCAAATCAGTGCTTGGAGGATTTATCCCCCATGCTGCTGTCCTCTGCCTCTCTCTCTGTGTTTGTTTTGCTGACTGTCAGGGACCACATGCATCTCCAAAACCCTTAGCTCACTTCCAAGGGTGATTTTTCAGTGTGCCTCAGGGGATGGCAGGAATCCCATGGTTTTTGGATGACGGGGAGCTTTGGTCTGTGAAACATTGCAGAGGCATATGTGCAGGGTGGCTGCTCCAGCCACAGCCCTTAGAACAACCACAATAACAAATTAAACATCACCATCACTTGGCTGTCACACATTTGGAACAAATTTGAGACTGAATCATGAACCAAGGCAGCCTGAGCTGTGAGCATCCTGAGGGAGATCAACAGCATCACTAGTGCAAATCCAAATTATTCATTGTAAGAGGTGAAGGAGATGATCCCTGTTCGCTGAACCCTCACAAAAACTTGAGAGCACTTTCCTGGACCTCTTCATCAGGACTTGGTATCCAAAAATGTGTCCCTAGCCATCACCCACTTGCTGTGGTAAATAGTTATGAGTTTTCAGAGGCAAAGCAGAATGAAAACCCAGACCAAAATGCTCGGAGCAGTCTCTGAGGACATAATTGTCAGATTCACTGGATGACAGATTTAACTACGGTTTCATGGGAACTCAGAAACCCCAGCTCAACACTCTGACACAGTGAAGGGAGGGAAAAGCCCAGAACTCTCTAGCAGAGCACTTGATCCTTGACACAAGCACAGGCTGTGAACCAGAACCAGCCTTGGCAACATTTTTAGCCAATGCACGAGCATGGCACTCAATTTTCACCACAACAGGCACACATATGGTTAAGGAAGGCCTTCAGCAAATTGCACTACTCATGGTGGAAATACTGTTGCCATTTCCCTGTGGCTGCATAGGCATTGATTTTGGATTTTCCACAGCATGTTTAATCACAACAAGACAACACATTTACATGCAGTAAATTCCTTGCCACCAGGTCTTGGTGCAGATAAGAGTGGAAGACCTCACTGCTGGCCCTGCTGGAAGCTCCTGTCTTGTTGGTGCAGGCTCAAAGGGAAATAAAGTATATTTGCCACAGCTGCTGACAATAACAGGAGCACAGAGCACCAACACACTGCTGTGTTGTCCATATAAAGGCAGGTTACAGCCCAGCCAGATAATATTCACAAAATGGAATATTACAGTTGCAGTCAATGTTGGAGCAGGCTCTTTTTGAGCCTTGCATGCTGACTCTCAAGCCAGTGCAGGTGGTGCAGTTTACATTTAAAAGGAAGAAATGTAGATGTTAGATCAAATGGGAGGCAGGCACACTAAAAACAACACAATAAAGCCAGGCATAACCATATTTCCTTCTTTGGATAACAATCTCAAACCTTCAGATATTCCTGGACAAATGGCTGGATTTTCTTTCACAGCCTGGAACTAAGTAACAGTTCATCTCTAATTGGGTTTTCAAATTAATTCTTACCAGTGTGGCCAGCATTAGTTGCTGGTGGATCATCAATCATGCCATGTAATAAAAGGGTTATCCACAAATCTTTAAACCACTTGGCACAGTTTAAATGTCCCATCTGCTTTCATTCTACTGCCCTCTAACAAGTCTCGGTCTCTTGCAGAGATCCAGTGGTAGAAATCAATTGTGTTCTCCTTTCTATGCCACTATTTAGCCTGATGGCTGCAGCTGATACTTTCTGCAGCCTCAGGTCTGGAAGCATGTGGTAGGCTCAATTTTTTAGCTAAATAGTAAATCTTCATTGGTTGTGGAAGCTGTGAGTCATGAAAAAAAACCCTACTCACTCTTGGGGTGTTTGTGCCTTGTGATGATTTGCAACATTGAATAATGAAGCATGAGAGATTCAGAAATGTGAAGTCTTTAACTCTGAGTGAGCTGCTGATAAAAACTAAAATGGTCTAAGATGCTCCCTCCTTACTCTTTTGCTTTAAAGACAGTTAGGCACCACTCAACATTTACAAGTGCTTTTTTGCCACAAGAAAACCACAGTAACATATCAATATTTTCATAAGATTTGTTGACAAAGTCTTCTACAAAGTCTGGACTTTAGCACAAAGAGAGCTTCCTCAATAGATTATCCCCTAGTGTTAGTGTCTTGATGTTCAGTGCTTCCAAAACTAAACACAGAAATCTTTGTTTAGTCTCAGTGTGATCAAAAGATTTATTTTGCAGGGGAAAGGGACAGGTTTTGCCAATCCTGGCCTCTGAGAGAGAGAGCAGTGATACCCTTCTGTCTCCTTGCTCAGAGTAAAAGACACATGTTTTTTAATTTCTTCTTACACTGGAAGAGGACAATGGATTAATAAAGAAAGACTTGCTTCTTTCTTCCTTACTCCCTGAAAATGTTAGCAAAACATGCTATTGTTAACAATTTATATTGGAGAAATCAGCTGTAATCAACACCATATTTACTTTGTGTGCAGGACACATTCAAGTACATGTTACCAGAGAAAGTGCTGCATCTCCAGCTCTCCTGAGACTGGCATGAATCCATAAAATTTAAAGAGAGGTGCCCTTTGGCCACTGCCAGTTTCCTTCTGCTGCCATAAAGAATACAATGGCATGTCCTCAGGCCAGAAGTGAATTCAGCCTGCTGCTGAGACAGAGTCCACTAGGAAATGTTTGGGAAGGGCATAAAATCAGAGCAGGACATCTCCCTTGTAGCTGCTCATCACAGTGAGGGTCACTGGCCTGGTTGTTCCTTGATGGGAAATTCTGTTCTCCCTGGATGGACATTTATACAAATTTACACAAATTTATCAGCTGCCTTCAGAAACTTGTCCTTCAGTTACCCATAATATCCCATAGGACTACTTAACAGCGCACTAGAGGGAAAGGGGAAAGGGGGAAGGNGAAAGGAAAGGAAAGGAAAGGAAAGGAAAGGAAAGGAAAGGAAAGGAAAGGAAAGGAAAGGAAAGGAAAGGAAAATTCATTTGTTTTCTCTTAAAGTCTGGGTCTGATAACTGAAGGGATTAGTTTCTTGATCTGGCTGCAAGGAATCTAATTCTGGCACAAGGGAGGGAGTGGGATGGCACAGCCCGGGTCAGTGAAGGAGGAGCAGAACAGGACTGTCACCACTTGAAGCAGAGTGGATTTAGAACCCTTCAAGACAGACAACACCACAACTGCAGGAAGCTGCTGTGACTCATCCACTGCAAGATACTCCCTGAACATTTCCTCTGTGAGCACTGATACAAACAATTAATTTAGTTTTCTGCCAGTTCTTATCTTCCCCAAGCACTTCCATTATCCTTTCATCTTCCACTGGCCATGCAAACAGTTAGGAAGATATATGTGTTTATAAAAAGAGGTTATTAATATTTTTGCCTTTAGAAGTTCTTCCTCGAGACCTTTCTGGTCCCTTTTCTCTTTCTTTTTGATGGAGGTTTCCAGATAGCCTTCGTTACTTATAATTCTGGTTTCCCTGTTTGTCTGCTACTTAAATAAATTTCTTTTTCTCATGATAGACTCCCTTACCCAAACTGCCTCATTTACACCATTATTGACTTGGTTTTTTTCTTCCAAAATTGTATTATTTGTTTTAATTTTAGTGGCATGTTGCATTGGGCCACTCTAAAAAAAATCTTAGTATCACCTACAAGTATTTTATTTACTCTTTTGGATACTTCTTTCCCTTTTATTCCCTATTTTTTCTTTTAGTTGACACTACTGTGTTCTTACAAACAAAAAACAGACAAACAAACAAACAAACACCCTCCAAAAGTCAAAAATAAAACACCCAACAAAACATAATAAATTCAGTCTTGGGGTCTTTTCCAACCTCAGAGATTCTCACCTGTCTCTCTGGTTTCAAGAAGCTGCTGCATTTTGCTCCTTGGTTTGCCCATCATGTTTTGATGACCTTCATCATCCCAGGGATTTTCCATTCCTTAATTCTGACCCCACGTGTTCAGAATTTCACTACCATTTATTATTTTTTGCAAGAACCAAAGCTGAGCCTTACTTTTAATCAGATTGCTCAAGGACTCATGAACAGTTAGAAGAAAATTAAGTATCATGAATAATACAAGAAAGTAATGAATACTTTTAATATCACAAGAGAGAATAACTTACAAAATTCAGAGCTCGATGGGTCTTTACAAAGAAAAGCTGGATAGGGAGGAAACTTTCTCTGAAAATTCAAAGCCCTCAGACAATTTGGACACAACCAGTGCCAGCTTTCCTTGTGGACAAAGATTCAGCTTTCCTCCCATCTTTTCTTCTTTTCTCTCTCTTCCCTCATTGTGAACACCCAATCAGTTCTTTCCTCTTGCCAAACCTGAGGACTTTGGCCTGGGTTTTAAAGCCTGTTGCTCTTGAAAGGGGAGAAAGGCTGAGTGCTGAGACATGAGCAGAGTGATGGGAAGTATCGGTGCAGTGGGTAGGTCTACGACCAAACCATTATAAATGTCAGAATCAGATCTTTTCCACACATCTCCAGCTAGGTCACCTACTGTTCCTCTAAAAGAGCATTCAGAATGGAGTGGCATTTCCTTTGAGGAAGGTGCTCTGTATTCAGAGGTAGCTTACGTCTCATGCAATGCATGAGCTGCTGTCGTAAAGGGCTTCTTTTTTTTAATTGAACAGTAATGCATTGTAAACTCCAGCATAAAACTCCAGCTGTCCCTTTACACACTTGGCTTCTTGGCAATCATTCAATTTTCTTTTTTTTTTTTTTTTTCCCTTTGAATAGTCATAATTCATATACAGAGCCAGCCACACACACACACACACACATTTCTTTTTTTTCTGCTGGCTTTGTCCTGTTTTTGGCTGCACATTCCTTTGGGTAAAATGGGTGAAGTTGGCTTTATGAGCTATAAAACGGCAGGATGTAAGGATTCACTTGTTTTTGATGTGTTAGTAGTATTTTATGGATAAAGTGTGAAGAAAGCCGTATAATTGGGTTACTGGGAATAGCACATGTGGCTAAAAAGGAAGAAATAGATCCTTGGATCTGGTATTCCTTGATGCAGGGGGTATGGGGCTGCTGCAGTGCTAGAACTGGTTCGACTGATTTGGTGATGTTCAATTAAATGAGCAGTGAGCTCTCTGCCTATTCCCTCCCAAGTATCGATGGTTAATCAGCACCAGCAATAAAAGTGTCCTAAACAATGAAATTAATTGAGTGATCATTTCAGTCAGAGATGGATATTCTTACCCTTTCTGCTAGAGCCACAGTTCTTCAGGTCCCTTGCTCACAGTCAAATTAAGATAATTTTGCAGCAGCAAAATGGAAGGAAGATCAGACTTGCAACAATGAGACTGAAAGCCAGGGCTCTTCCTCCGGGAAGTCTCAGTTCCTTGTAAAGTATTTTATACATCATGGTTTGCCATAGGAAAGGCAGTCAAGACAGACTTTTGGCTGAAGCAGTACTTGTGTTTGACATGCAGTCTTCAAATAGGAATTCGTTTTGTCCATTAAAATAAAAAAGGTTTCATCCAATGAACTGTTATTTAATAAGTGAGCGTACACATTCCCCTCCCTCCCAAATAATTCTACCAGAGGCTAAAAGCTGGGTAAGTCAGTTAAAATCACATAGCAGCTCCCAGAAAAAGCTCTGGTTGTCACAGAGGAGCTAGACATGGGAAGGTTTTAGACTACTTTATTTCACATTTGTTGTCTTTCTGAGAGGTTACTGTAATAAATCCTGTTCTTACTTTCAGGATGGAAACTGAAGGGTACACTTGACACAAGCAAGATTCTGCCATGAGCGCCTGCCATACCCAAGACTACTTCACCTCCAGCTCCTCTGCATGTCCCAGAGATAACGAGCAGGAGATAAGGGATAAGGAGATAAGGGATAAGGAGGAAGAGAGGCCAAGCCACTCTGCAACCTGTTTGTGCAGTGGCAACAGCTGGTGGGCACAGCCAGCACAATGAGCTCTCATCTCTGGGAAGAAGCCCTCTCTTCTCCACTGCTCCCAACAGGAAATCTGGGTGATTTCCTGATCCCTGGGGACTCCAGATCCCAAAGACACAGGTGGGCTCATGGCTTCTACATGGATCAGAAGAAGGCATTTTCTCCTTACGTGACTCTGAGGTGGGTTCAAGGACAGCAGCTGGAGCTCCAGAAGGGGACAATCACTTCTGCAGAATGCTGACCCTGAGCCCATTTTTGTAGAGTGCTCAGTCCCTGAGCACTGTTTAAAGCCCTGCCAGGCTGCAAACTTGATAGCGCCACCAGGTCCCTCCAGTGGGACCTGGTGGCACTATTGTCACTGTGGAGTGACTGTGTCACCACCACTCAGATGTGGTTCAGTCACACCTAGGGAAACCTGGACTAAGTCTTCACATCAAGCCCAGCACCAATTTCCCAGTTCTTTAACAGCTGCTCTCACTTAATCTTACAAGCACAGCATCTCTGTATATAATTTACATTCCTGCAGATGTCCTTCTATTTTTTGGCATCACTGAACTGCTTCCAAATTTCTTTTCTATTTAGTCTAATAGATGTAAAACATTATTTAGATTTTCACTCATAAAAGTGACCAAAAGCAGCTGTATCTTCACAAGCTGCTGGATGCAAACCAAAACTAGAGGTTGCTCTCACATACACCAATGGGAATTAATTTCAGAGCACATTANNNAAAAAAAAAAAAAAGTCTTCATTTCATTTTACCTGAAAGGTCTACAGCTACATAGTGAAGCTAAAACCTTTATTAGAGTTTGTTAAGAAATTACTGCTCCAAAAAAAGAGTCCATTATGTTGAACTGCTGTAAAGATAGAGTCTAACTCAATGAAGAAGTCCATCTGGGAGCTTTCATGGCTTTTTCCCCATGGAAAACACATTGCTTGTGGAACGCATTGTGTTGGTGGGCTACAAAGGTATCACAGGGGAGGAACCAATGCTTTCCAGCCTCTACCCAGCAGCTGTCTCTGGGAACAATCCTGTAATTCTGCCAAAGGCAGGAAAACTGGATTCCTGTGCCTGCACACACACACTGTTGGCTGACAACACACCCTCCAGGGCTTTGTGCCACTGCTGCAGGGATGACTAAATGTCCTGTTTCTGAGGTTCTCCTCCAGAATGTTCATAGAATATTTTCTTGTCTAAGACTTGAGTAAATCCAAGGCACCATTTGTTTTTTTTGTCCCCTCCAAGGTGAGGAACATTTGTAGAGTTTATTCAATAACATTTTTCTTCCTGAATCAATCTACTAAGAAAAACCCACCACAGGATTTAACCATGCCACCAGGTTATCCAACCAAGAAGGAGGACCTCACTGATGAATGTGCACGAAGCTGGATTTCTGGTAACAAAGGGTTCAACAGGGTAATTTGAAATGAGAGGCAGCCCCACAGCCTGGTAAGTCTGTCCTTTTCCAGTCACAGGCCTCCAGTTCACCCAAAACTGCTCTTGGAGGAGCCCTGTGTGAGGAAGGATTGGGAAAGCTTGGCAGGACTGTGTAGTTGCTGCTCCTTTGCAGGAGGAAAAATCCNGTGCAACTAATGGGATAAAAGCATGGGGGAAAAAAATAACAAAACAGATTTTGTGACACCGATTCAATTTTTGAAAAATAATGTATCTCTTCTCAGTAACAGTTATCTTGTAATACATTCTATTATATTTGGCAGAAAGAAAAGGTTTGATTACCCATAACTGAAGAAATATTGTTTCCACACTAAGCAATTCAGCATTATTGTGGTAAAATTTATCATTAATTTTCAGGTGGGGAGGGTTTCGGTTTTGTTCACATTTTTACACCACAGATAATCCAGGTCAGTTTCAAACACACTGCAAGCAGAAGCCATTCAAAGTAGCTCAAAGGGTGCAGTGTTTGCAAAATGAGTAAATCCAGAATTTTCTTAATCATCAACAACAGAANGACTAAATGTCCTGTTTCTGAGGTTCTCCTCCAGAATGTTCATAGAATATTTTCTTGTCTAAGACTTGAGTAAATCCAAGGCACCATTTGTTTTTTTTGTCCCCTCCAAGGTGAGGAACATTTGTAGAGTTTATTCAATAACATTTTTCTTCCTGAATCAATCTACTAAGAAAAACCCACCACAGGATTTAACCATGCCACCAGGTTATCCAACCAAGAAGGAGGACCTCACTGATGAATGTGCACGAAGCTGGATTTCTGGTAACAAAGGGTTCAACAGGGTAATTTGAAATGAGAGGCAGCCCCACAGCCTGGTAAGTCTGTCCTTTTCCAGTCACAGGCCTCCAGTTCACCCAAAACTGCTCTTGGAGGAGCCCTGTGTGAGGAAGGATTGGGAAAGCTTGGCAGGACTGTGTAGTTGCTGCTCCTTTGCAGGAGGAAAAATCCTGTGTAAACAGTTGCTTCATTTGCAATTCTCTGAGGGGCAGTTGGAACTGAGTAAGGATGTGGAGACTGAACCATCTGCAGTTTGTTTAACTATTTCCATTTCAAAGGTGAACAATAGCTTCAACAAAACTGCCATTAATAATAATTGTTTTGCCAGAACTATACCTCCTTCTTTCTCTCTTTTTCTTNAGAATTTTCTTAATCATCAACAACAGAAAAAAAAAAGAAACCAGCCAAAGTCAGAAGGGTTTGAATTTGCACCAAATTTTGTTTCCCCAGATTGCCACTATACAACTGATCTGGAAAGGAAGACAAAGCAGGATATTTATGAATTATCTCAGACAGCTTTCAAAGTCACTGCAGAATTTGTCCATTTTATGATGATTCCCATTCAAGTGGGTCTGAAACTTGACAGACTTCCACTTTGGGTCACATTTCCTGAGGCGGCCCCAAAATGGAAATTATCAGATTGCACAACCCTGCTAGACCTGTTCCAGCTGTGGCTGCAACTGCTTGGCAGGGACACTGCAGTCTGGGAACATGTGACAAAAAAATACCCCAGATAGTGCCCACAAAGGCAGAAAATGGCCATCTTCCCTTTGGAGAAAATCTTGTCAGGTTGGTGGGCTGTGCACATCTCAGGAACATGCACAAACATATAAGAAATATGAAGGAAAACAATAGAGAATAAATAAAAATAAAGAACTAAAAAACAATTATCACTCACAGAACACTTATTATCTGGCTAGTCCTCTCTTGTCTCCTGTAATCAGCATTTTAGGGACTGAGATAATGGTTGCCTAGGTGCAATAGCTTTAAACAGCCTTTATATGATATATTTCCCATTAATAGATCTCAGTCCTTTGAGAATTCATTTCTACATCTGTCTTCCATAATGTCCTGCAGCAATGTGCTCTATTTTTGAGGAGACACCAAAAAAAATTGCCAACGCTTTTTTTTTTCTGATTAATAATAACTAAATTAAGAGTTTGTCTTTAGTGTAGGTACAGTGAGGGATTTTCCTATATGCTGAATATCATCAGGCTTCCTACTAGCCAATCTTGAAAAATCTTCCCAAAAACCATTGCAAATAGGCATAAATGCAGCTGTCCTGATACCAGCAAACTTAATTATATCATTTATTGTTCCTTTTCCATCGCATTCATGAATAAGTTGAAAAGCCTGGATCACAGCACAGACATTGAGAGACTTTGTGAAAAGTTATCATCTACTCCTCTTTTTTCCCATCTTCTTATTCCTGGAGAAGATTAATGCTTTTATATCATTGCAGACCCATTTCACCAGGAGACTCCAATCAAGGAGCAGAAGTTAAAATATAACATTTTCTTTTCCAATGAAGTAAAACGTATTTAAAATATCGAGCCTTTTTTTTTTTTTT
>VWYO01013822.1:2588-16610 GCA_013400275.1 Rhadina sibilatrix | reverse complement strand
AAAAAAAATACATTAAAAAAAAAATCACAAAGTGCCCTGCCATAAATGAGTGATTCTTAACGCAGCCAGTGATCAACAAACTCACTTCCTAATTAAGTGTATGAGCGTAATGAGGAACAGGGCATCCTTTGTTTCACCAGCCCGTGTGAACTCCAGCCACAAGTCCCCAGACTCCGCTAACTCCTGCGTTCAGAGCTTGTAATTAGTACATAAGGAACCAGGTACTGCAGCAGCAGCCCCTCGGACAGTGGCTCCATTCAGCACCAGCCAGATGTGAGGAGCGTTCAAAGGGCGCCGACTGACTCACATATTGCGTGGTGTTGTGTGACACCATAATCTCTGGTTTCCAGCCCCACAGTCAACAGCCACTGTCATTTTTAATGCATTCTAATTAACTGGTAAGCTTTACAGAGAGGTTCAGCCCTGCAAGTAGAGCTACTGGCGGAGGACAGGTTGGTCAGTGTGCTTAATATTTCCTAAATTAGCCTCAGCTTCATTAGATATTATATATTCATGCCAGCATGATAAAAACTGGATCAAGGCACTTGCAAAAATTTTAAGGCACTTTCAAATGTGCCTGTTTTAAAAGTAAGCCCACAAAATGAAAGGGAAAATGGGGAAAATATACACAGAAAAGCATCATGAAGAGCAAAAGTGAATCTCTGACTGAGCTACCAGGAAACCTCCAAGGAAACCTCACTCAGACATCCACCTCTGTTATCCTGCTCTGAACAATGAGCCACTGTTTCCTTAAGTTTGCATCCCAGAAAATCCAATCTCTGAGGCAGCAGACAATATGCAGGGGTCTGACTCTTACCTCCCTTGCAAAGCATCTTAGCTCAAGGTTTTGGATGATCCCAGTAGATCCCAACCAGGTTGGCACCCACCAGTCCCCTCTACCAGTCAGTAGAAGGTAGTGGTAGAAGGTAAAAAGTGATAATAAACAATTTTGTTAAAAAGTAATATTAACGCAATGTGATGTAAAGTCCTCCTCTGGCAGCAGGAAAATGGATTCATCCTGTATCTGACAGCTTTACTCCCCTCCAGGTAAGACAAGGTGTGTGTGTTCAAAGCTCAAATCAGAAGATTTCTCTCTGTTTGTGTTTTTTGGTATGTTGTTGTTGTTGCTGCTGCTGCTGTTGTTGTTGTTGTTTTGTTGTTATTGTGGTTGTTTCCACTATATAAAATTTCTCATGCAAGACTGCTGTGATGCACTTAACAAGCAGAGTAACTCCCTTAAATCTTTTGCATATGCACCCATAAGAATAGGAGTCCAATGCTGACCTAAAAAGGGATGTTACAGAAATTGTTATGCAGATTTCACAGGCCTGATCTGGTCTGGGAAAATATTGACACAGGGTATAAAAAAGCAGCAGGTAAATTAGTGATAATTACTGAGAACTATTAACAAATTATGAACTGCAAATGAACCAAGTTAGCAAATAGACTGAGGAGACACTGGCTATTACATGCTCACATTAATAATTTGCTAAATTAGTTGAAATATAATAATAAAAACACATCCAAATGGAAATATAAAGTTTGATTGTAAAACAGGACAGAAAGCAAAACTAGATTTGTTGAATGTAAATTGTACCATTTGATTCAATTCTAATTCATTTGATTCAATTCTAATCTCTAACAGAGATGTAAGAGAGAATATTTTCTAAATCTGTGTGCACATATCAGATACCATCAGATGAAAAATCCTTTTTGAAGAAATTAATTCTCTATTCTGATCATGTGTTTCAGCAGCAGCCCTGTACTCCTACTTGCAGACAAGTGGGTCATTCATCCAGAAGCAATCTTCAAACTGTGAAGCATTATCAAGTTGTTCATTCACTTTGTTTCTTTTGCAGATGAATGAGCTCAGACTACCTCTGGAGTAATGTGGTGATGAAATCCTTCATCTGGTCTGTGCCTCTCAGCCACCCAGAGATAAATTGCACTGTGCCTCACCCAGCTATCCCAGGTTAGTCTGATTTGTTCCAGGCTGCTGCAGCACAGAGGATCAGAAACAAAAGGCTTTCCCAAACACTATCCCTGAAACCCACATCTGGATGGAGTCAGAGCAGGAAGGGAGTATAAAAAAACCTCAGAACTCTCATCCCGTTTATCCTCTTAACCAGGCATACCTGTGCCTCCAACAGCTTTCCTCCAGTGCTGATCTAATGATTAATAACACAAGTGTAAGGGTGGGGGGGAATGCAGTGATGAGAAAGACAGCTTTTCAGGTAGCACCTCTCTTCCAGAGAGGTGATTACACATTCTCCACAAAATGAATAATGCTGCTTATTATGTGCTAGGGAACATCAGGCACCAGTCAAATGCATTACTCATCTATTTTTCCAGGTCAAAATCAATGTGAGGAAAAGCGATGTGACATGGGCATTATAGACTTTTTAACAATACTGATACAGAGGAATTATTAATGACCCACCCACTGACCTCAAAGGAGACTGGAGTTTGCTCTCAAGATGCTGGTTTGAATGTGCAAAAAGAGGTGGACTGCAGGAGCTCATAACACATTTTCAGGATCTGACCCACCTTTTTCTGGAAGTGTTTTCTCCTGCTGTAGTGGAAGGACGTCGGAAGCACATACCCAGATTATATAGTGCTGAGTGATGGCAGGTGAGAGCACTGTATGGGAATCCACTGACCTGTCCCAGCTGCCACCCAGGAATCATACTCAAAGGAGCCTAAAACATAAATAGGAATTTCTATTTTTCTTCAAAAGACAAGTGTCCCAAAACCTGGCACAGTCATGTGTTCAGTACATGATAAAAGAAAACAAATTCTTACAAAATGAAACAGGCACAGGTTTGTTTAAATCAAGGGGTCTGCACTACACAGTCTGACTGATTTTCCTCTTGTCCCTTTCTACTTCTTTCCATATCACCTATACCTGTGACATGTGCTTCACATTGAACGGCTTTATTTGGTACTGTCTCAATATTTTCCTCCCTCTTTTCTGAAGTGGATTCTGAACTCAGAAAGTTTGGCACTCAGGATGTGCTCATGACTCACAGAATCACAGAATCACTAAGGTTGGAAAAGTCCTTCCAGATCATCAGGTCCAACCCTAGACTGACCATCAGTCAAAAAGTGGCACATCCTGTCTGAACTCTTCCAGGGATGGCGACTCAAGCATTGCCCTGGGCAGCCTGTTCCAATGATTAACCACTCCTTCAGTCAAGAAATATTTCCTGATATCTAATCCACTTGATTTGATATTAGAAAATATACTACTTAACAATTAAATATATAAAACTTCCTTTGTTTAAAACCAGCACAGAAATCACAAACTTCTGTCAACCAATAACTGATTTTTATTATCCTCAGTGTTGCTGTTGAAAACTGCAGCTCAGTGGGTGAGATTTTTGCAGGGCTTTTTGCAGGATTTGTTAGGAATCCTGTGTTCCTAACCAGGAATCCTTGGGACAGGAGGAAATCTCCATACAAAGTGTTTTGCTGCGTCTATATCACCCTCCAATGCCTGTCCATCCTACGCCCTCTGGAGCAAAGAGCAGGAGTGGGCTCCCAGCTCAGCAGATTGATGGATCCCAACTGATGCCTTTTTCTATGGCCCTAAAAATATGAGTCAGACAGAGTGAGGGTGATGAAAAGGGTACCTTTACATGAGGATACTCAGGTGCACAAATTTGTCAGGTAGAAAAGGCTGAAGATGCACACCCTGCAAAACACATGTACAAATTTTATAGATTCTGCAAATCGGTATACCTGACAAGAACCCCCCAGTTAGGAACCCTCCTGGTGAAGTAATTTCCCCAGTTCTGGTACCTTCTGGATTCTCCTCCGTTAGGATGAGATCCAGGCTCTGTTTACAAGTCTGTCTCAGAAACTGGTTTCAGCCTTGGTGTCTAAGGAGAACCAAGATAGCACAGGGATCCTGGAAATTGTTTTGTCTTTCTGCCTAGGAAAGTGTTGAAACTAAATACAATATGAAGCTACAAATCTACAAGTATATGTGTAAAGGATACAGAGAATATATAAAAGAGGCTAAAACCCAAAACAGCATCACAACCATTCATGTGGAAAAGCCTGGAGGCATGAAAAGCAAGGAGGAGGAGACATCCTTGAACTGGAATCATCCTGAACCCGTTTGGGGTGTGCTGACAGGCAGTAGCTGGGAGGGAAGCTGTGGTTATTGCTACGTTAACAGGTCTCTCTGTAAATCCATCACATTCTGGGGGTCCTGATGTGATGTGTGGGAATTGAGATAGGTGGAAAACAGGAAATACACATAACAATAAAAATGGGGCTTAATCAAAAACATACTTGGTGAGAGCAAGGGGTGATTTCAGCTTGAAGAACTGCATACAACCCCAAGCTAGGCTTTTTGAAATGAGGCACAGAAAACTTTAAGATCAGACCAAGAAAATATCCCACCATGTGAAGATAAAATCCCTCTTACAGAGTGAATCACAGCAAATCTGAACCAAATTATTATTGTTCCAAATGATGCTTGCAATCTGATTAAAGAAAACACAACTGTGTTGCTAATAATTCAATTTAACTCACTTAATCTTGCATTATTAAAACTTCTTTTGTACAAAGCACTTTAAAAGCTCCATAGTCAAGAATGGTTTTTGGGAATAAAACATTAGCTGTTAAATGTAGTGACAAGTATTTGTTGAACTGATTTTACAGCTGTCATTAGCTGGAAAATTCCGCTTAAATTTGATTTGAGTTGTTATTAACAGAATCATATTTTAAAATGGCACATTTAAATGGGCATTTTGTGAATTCCAGTTAGTGCCAGTTTGCAGCCTCAGGGAGATGCATGCCATGGAAGTCCTTCAATGTTTTTAATTTCCACACTCCTTTGATAATTTCCACATTTTAATAGACACAGGTACTAATAACTTTGGGGCAGTTTAGCAACTGACAAATGCACTTTGCTGGTAAACGTTCATTATTTTACCCAATATCATATGCCCATGAAAAAAGGAAAAAAGCAGAGAGTAAGGAAGGGTGGGACGTAGAGAAGGAATAGAAGTGATGATTTATGGTAAAATGAGGTGTGAGGCTGGTAAAGCCTCTGTATACTGGAATATTAATCTATTCAGGTCTTCTCTTGACCATAACTCTTATAAAGAGCTGCTATGGAAAGAGAAGGGTGAGGTTCCCAAGACTGAGATGAACTGATCTCTAAATGAAACAAAATATTAATTTTATTTTTTTCATTTGTTAGGTTTCAGAGATCCTCTGATCACAACATCAGCCATGCTAATGAGTCACCAGAAGGCACCAGAGTCTGCGGAATTTAGTCAGAAAAATAGATGTCACTGAGGATGGGGTTTTCAGGATCTCTTTATCCATCAGTCAGCACCTGGAGCCAGTTGATAACATCATGGGTGTAGATGTTTATCTGTCATACCAAATATCCAGACACACAGTGAGGCTACTCTTCAGGGAACATCATAAAAGTATATTACCCTGACAAAAATAAATAAATAAACAAACAAACAAATACACAATGCCATATTTCTTGTCCTGAGCCAGCTGCAAGCAGAATTCTGTAAGACCACAGCTTTATGTAACTGTGCCTGAGATCACAGTTCTGAAATATTGCAGAATTTAAAGAGGAAATTTTAAAAGTACAAACTAGCTCCCTGAATCTTCCCACTGCCTGCTAGAATTCCTGAAGGAAATCCTGACTCTCCCAGACTGTTCCAGCTGTTTGAATAGACAAAAGAGAAATGCAGAGGTACAGCTGGCATGGCACATCCTCCCTTTAAATGACAAGTCATATCTTCACATGATTTCAGACCATTAACTGATTGTGTATCCATGAAGCATCTGGTTCAAGAGCTGTTAGCTGCTGTTCCAATGCCCAAAGCAACAGTTACAGGCCCCAAAATAATCAAATTACTGATTTTCTGAAGATTTAAGAGAAGGTATCTTTTTCCCTCATGGCAAGACAATCACACTCACTTAGGTTTTGTTTTTTTTTTACATTCACAATTTCATCTCCCAAAAGATTGAAGAGTCGATGTCTTCTTTCAATTTAAAGAATGGTCATTTTAATCAAAAGGGTGTCTTCTCAACATATCTGGGCCCAAGAAAACCAGAAGTCAGGCTTGTTTCCTGAATTAGCCACTGGCATTCATAAGGGCTGATATGTCCTGGTGTTCACTGGGCAAGTTCACCTAGATGACTTGGGTTAACCATCCTCTTACCTCCCATGCTGACTCAAATGCTCATCTCTTCCCACATGCCTCTTATATAATCACAAACTGCTTCAGTTTGGAAGCCACCCCTGCAGATCATTGAGTCCAACTTCCTTCTCCTCTCAGGACTACCCAAAACTAAAGCATGTGGCTCAGAGTGTCATCCAGATGTTCCTTGAATTCCAACAGCCTTGGTGCCGTGACCACTCTCCTGGGGAGCCTGGGAACAGGGAGTTCTCTGGAGAGAGGAGTGGAAGGAAAGTGCTGACTTTTTGGAATCACTCAGTGTTTTGTCCCTCCATAATTAAAAAGGCAGTTCCATTCAAGGCACTGCAACCATCTCTGTTACAGAAATTTTTGAAAATGTCCTGAATTTCCATTTAGGAAATGGAATTTTTAGGAATTAGAGGAACGGGTAAGGAAGCACACGCCAGTCAGATGCATGGCTCTCAGTAAGCTGGGACAAAACCTCCAGGATCAGCATCTGGAGGGTGTGCAGGCTCCCAGTCAGCTCATGGGATGATAACTCTCTGGACTGAAGCTCCTGTTTTAGGGGGAGTTTATGTTAAATCACTTCTTTCTTGGTTTTTGAAGGGTCCTCATTGATAAACCTGGAAGGTCTATCAAGAACAGGACTCAATTTCAATAGTTATTTCATTTTAAGGTTAGTGTGTACATACTGCATCATTCCTTAAGGATGGTAGAAAAAAAAAAAAAAATGGCTATAGTGAAATAAATATTCTAAGACCATACATGGGTGAAGAGAATGCTGCTTGTTTTTCTGACAGAATCACCATCTGCTTGTTATCAACCTTATAATTTTACTGATATTTGCCCTTTCCCCTCTGTTCTTACAGAACATCCCTTCTAAGACAGGAAAAAAATCACATTTATTAAATAGCTTTTTATGCTGTGCTGCAGGCACAAGAAAATCACTTCCAAGAAGCACCACGAGGGTCCCTTGCACAAAAGTTTAAGAGCAAAATTAAACCTGGAACTCCCAGCACTGAATGTACTTGCCTGCAAACAAATAATTTAAGATACACAGAGGTGCTGTGTCATACTAGAACTAGTGCAAGGTGCAAAGCATAAATCCTATCACCGATAAAGGTGAATTATCTAAATCATTAAATGTATTCTTTAGCTCCCCAGGGAGATAGAATATCACTGAAGATAACAGTGACAGGACCATTGCAAAAATAGCAGATAAATTTTCCAACCAGTTATGCAAGCAGAACAGAAATTGAAAAATAGCCCTATGGAGTTCTTTAAAACAACTTAAGATCCTTCTGGCACCTCAGCGTCCACGCCACTCTGAGAGACTTTTTGGATGCCATACTGTGTGATTATCTGTTATGAACTGGAAGGCAAAACTGATGAGAACTTTTAAGGAGAAATAATTATCCTTCTTGGTAGGACTAATTTTTAAGCCTTTATGTTTCTACATTTGGCATTTGCTCATGTTGCCTTGTAGCTTTTAAGTACTCAAAGTGTGTTTGGAGATCTACCTTATTCAGGAGAGGGAACCAAGAAGATGTTGGTGCTGTAAGGAGAGATAACAGAAGTGTATTTTTTTTTTCTTTGCATTTGCTTTGGACTAGAAAATCTACTTGCAGGAAGTGACATACATAATTGAAAGTTTCATCTTTCACATGGTAGATAAACCTGAGGCATTAACCACATATGGTTATCAAGTGTAACTTGTGTAAGTTTGCACAGGAGCAGTAAATATAAACAGTATTAAATTGCCGTGGGTCTATTGTNCTCAGCTTCTTGTATGAAAGAGCACTCGAAGGATTCCTGACCAGGGCCACAGCACAAAGCCTGTGGCTATGGCAGCACAGGGAGATGCCCCTGGAGCTGAGCACAATGTCTGACCACATCCTTTGGTCCACCAAAGATGGGGTGTGCCTGGGTTATCATTCTTATCTGGGATTTCAAGTAAAAACCTCTCCTTTGTGGTGCTTCAGGAATGCTGGCACATCTGGCAGGGTGGGATGGCCTCTGGTGTGGGCTGTTGGGTGGATGCCTTGTTCTCATTCCCACCCCGCAGCAATACTTAGAGTGTCAGGCATCAGGTTGGGGATCCTTTCACATGCACAGTTGGAGGACAACAAAGAACTAAAAGTAGAACAGCTTTGAAAACGCGAGGCAAATATGAGCGGGGTGGCCTGAAAGCTTAGACCCATGAAAAGTGTCCATGGGTCCCTCTCCAGAGGTGACTCCCAGGATGGATGCAGCACCTGCACCCGGTTTGCTATGTGCTCCACAGCCAGGGGGAGGTGGCTCCTTCCAAGGGGCTCCTCCAGGCTTCCCCAGGCTGCAAAATGAGACAGGCACAGCTCAGAGAGGGCGGGAGGTGAAGGCAGGATTGGGGAACCACGGGTGGCAGGGATGTCCCAGGGATCGGAGTGAAACCACAGCACTTGCTGCTGAGCAGAAAGTCACGGAGCTGGCCTGGAGCCAGGCTCACAAAAAGGCTGAAAGGCTGATGGCAGCCATGTTTACAAACTTTTTTATTCCTACAGTCCCTTCCCCAGCTGTTCCGAGCTTATGCTGCTTAAAAAGATACATTGCACTATTTTCTTTTCTTTTTAAATTCAAATAAATCCCGACTTTTTGTTCTTAAAAGCCTTTTTTAAGGGAACTCAGTAAAAGGGAATGCTCTAAGCAGACCTATCAAGCCACAGATCGTCTCACGACACCATAAAGGCACAGAGTCCTACAGCTGATCCAAAATGGATTCCAATGAACAGTAGCAATTATTACCCACCCACCCCCAACCTTTATTTAACCTGATTAAAACTGTGGCTCAAATAAGTGAAAAGCAAAAGTCTGTCAATGAAACAGTATAAACAGGAGTTTGCTGTGTCTTTACACTCACAATACAAATATAGTACGTGAAGCACCAAGGGAAAACAACGGCAACAGGAGTGCAGCCATCTCCTCTCACAGCCCCTCACTGATCCATCCTTTCTCATATCATTTCACCCTGTCATCTCTTTGCTGTGCTAACAGCCAGAGCCTTCAGCTGTCTCTGGTTTCTGAACATCAGCTTAAACTGAAAACCCTTTAGATGTTTTCCCATTTGAAGAGTTTATCTCTGCCAGGGAAAGAATTCAAAACATATTGTATTTGACTGTTTTAAATTGAAAATTACCTCATCCTGTAGCTTCCTCTCTTGTTCCACAGTCCAGTAATCCTGGGCTGCAATTGTGTGGCAGTGAGGAGCGTGCTCTTATCACACTCAACTCCATAAAACAATTCTTTCTTATTTAATAATACTTAAAATTACTAAAAAATAAATTAAAATGAGGATACCATCTCAGGAAAGGAACAAGACAGAGGTACTGCCAAAAGAAGAGGAAAAAAAAAAACATAATAAGGCTTTTCTTGCACTTATAATATAAACACCTGTTTCAGGAGGGTTTGCCCCAGACCTTTCAAGACTCCCAGAAGCAGATTAGCAATTGCTCTCATCATTACTCTGAGTTTCGGGAGAGGAAAGAACTCCTGAGCTATATTAGCACAGCAATACAAATGCCAGGCTTCTGTCTCCCCTGTGCCACATGCACTAGGTTGTGCTGACAAACTACAGACAGATCCAAGCCTCCTCCACTTATGTTTTCATGGGAGTTCCTACCTGTACACCACACACACATGGCCAACAGGGCAGTAAATATGTGTATTACCACTCTTCTCACTCAGTGCTGGCCTACACCAAATGCTATTCCCTGCAAAAGTAGAAATCTGCCTTTCCTGTTGTGATAAAAGATGAAGTATGGACACCATTAACATTGGTTTGTCAAAGAAGTGGAGCAGAGCACAACAGGAGGGACATGGGACAAGAGGAACTCTGGAGCTCTGAATCAGTTTGCACATTTTTGCTATTGAAGGTCAGATGAGGCAGGGCTGACCTGTCCCAGGTGTGGGCCCTGACTGTACCCTGCATATCACCTCTGCCCCCTTTTTGTCCCCTCATATTTCAGCTGGCAATCTGTGTTGTAAGCCAGGGTCACCAGGGCACTGCTGCAGCCCAAATCTGCACACTGGCATTGCCTTTGTTTTTCCTGGTCTCTGCCCAAGACTGGAGCAAGTTCTGCCAAGGATTCACCTTCAGAACCACTCACAAATAACACTGATGTAAAATTAGTATTAAAATTGTTTAACTTTCAAAAAGTGTCTAGTGTTTCTCCATCCATCCATCCATCAATCCATCCTCATCTTCTATTGGGATGAAGAAACAAAGCCCCTGATGTTGCACTGCCTCATCTCTGCACAGCACACAGTACTTCCATAGCTCAAAATGTAGCAAAGAATTTGGCTTGTGAAAACATGAGTTTCCAGAATCTCAAGTCATTCTACCCCAAGATACGAATTAGGACAACAGTATGATAAGGAGAGCATAACATAAACCACATAAAGCAAATTCTAGTCCCTAGACTAGATAGTTATGAAAGGGGGCAGACTCCTTGGAACTGGAAAGGAGACAATAGATTTGCTAAGGGTTGAATCAGAGTGAGGAAAAAATTAAATTATAGATACTACAAGTTGTAGAAGAGCAAGAGTAGCTCTTTTGTCAACAAAGAGCTTGCAAGGCCAAAGCAGACTGCCAGAAACACTCAGAATGTATTTCTCAGTCCTTTGAAGTGCCACGTTTAATAGTTTCGTATCAAGAGAGGCNATATATATATATATATACTCAAGAGTCATAGAACCTATTAGAACAGCCCTGTAGTCACTGACGAATTGTTTAAGCTGATTATTTATGCAAGCCTAGATTCTCTAACTACACCAATAACAAAGCTCATGACTCCAATGCCTGAAACTGCAGAAATAATGTCTGGATACGGAAAATGTCAAAATATTTTCAACATCTCATGCCAAAGGTAAAAGCTGCATAGCAAAGTTACATGTTGCATAAGGAGGGTAGGTAGGTGAGGACACTTTAGGGACCAGCTGCCCAGCCAAGGTGAGTGATGACACATTTTGTAACTGAAATCACAGCAGAATTGTATCAATGACACCAGAGGAGAGGTCACAGAATTGTCACAGCCCACACTGTCCTGTGACTGAGACAGCAATGGGGTAATTCAGCTTGCACCAACTAAAATTTCACCCCAGCCTGCCTGCAGGACAGGAGGAAATGAAGCAAAAACAAGTTCATGTCACAAAGCGTTGATGGTGTAAAGGTATTCCAGCTTTGATGCTCTCAGGATGAACACTCAATTTTAGGTGTCCCCTGCAGCTTTAGAAAAACAGGATAATAAACCCCACAACATTTCCACTCACAAATGCTTGCAGCTGCCTGAGAGATGTGCTCTTCTGACCCTCAGAAATAGGGAATGACATTCTTCTCTAGCTCTGAGGCTTATTTTCCTTAATTTCTGCTTCCTACTTCAGTGCAGGAATTTGCTTTACTCTCTTTTGGAGTGTTTCTTCATCTTAATGCCTGCAGGGAACCTCCAGCATACATGGAAACATCCCCAGCTTCATGCATACAGCTGACAATGAGTACCTAAAGAACAGGAAGTGGTGAATATAGAAACTATCGTGCAGGGAAGCTTGCTTTTAAGCAAATTGTTCCTGTTTCACAAAAGAGAGTGACAATTCTTTCTTGGTAAATGGAGTGGAGAGGTTACTGAGAAAAAGCCCAAGATTAATTCAAAGTTTTGTCTTGAAAGCTAAAGCAGGAGTCTCAAACAAAATACATAACAAGATAAATATAAATGAATAGGGGGTTGATTTCTTTTTTTTTTTTTTTCTCCCAGCGGAAAAAAAAAATCCCAAACAACAATAGCATCTCTTAATGAAACACTGATGTTTGTCCTCCCTTTTTATTTACTGTGGTTTCTTGAGATCCCGGGGTATTTTGACTGCAGGCAAATCTCTGGTTTACAGGACAAACTACATATCAGGGCTGCCATCAAAACACACCTACAGCCACTGTGCTCTGAAGGCCAGGTGTGCAGGGAGCACCAAGTGTGTCCCTCAAGGAATAAAATGTGGATGTGGGGATGGTTCCTGCAGGGCATGAACTGATGAGACACAGCCAACCCCCTCCAATCTGGGCAAACACCCGGGGTTTTTGGCTGCTGTGCAGGAAGCAGGTTTTGCCAGGCAGCGTTCAGAGCAGACCTGCTTTGAGGAGCAGCCCAGTGCTGAGCTGTGTCTTCTGAGTCGTTTGAGTGCTCCAGGGCTGGCCACCCACCCCAGACCACAAGGGACATGTGACACAGCCAGAGTCACCCACAGGCCCTCCCACCCCAGCAGCTGCCACAAACCACTCTGGCAAAGCTCCAGCTCCCAGCCATCCCTGCCACTCCCGTGATTTTAATCTCTTGGGGTTGACAGCCTGACACAAGAATCCAAAACAATGGAACAAAAAGCTGGGAAGGGCAGCACTAATTGTGCCACAGCCACTGGGGAACAAGAGCAGAGAAGTGATGAGAGCAAGGTGGTTTTGCTGCCTCTGGGTCTGGCTGTGCTGCCAGTCATACATCCTGCCCATGAGCTCTGTCGAGGCCAGGGAAGGTAAGTCATAAAATAAGTCATTTGAGGTTGTTTTTCACCAAAAAAAATTTCCATCTCACTGAATGCATAAAGAAATAAAGAGTGAAATCTCCCAGCCTTTAATTGAAGACTCAAACCTTCAAGGTTTTCCATTATTACATGGGAAGCTCCTCCCCATCCAGGTGTTGGCAGGTGCCAGCTGAGCTGCTGCTGGTGACCTGTCCTAAGGCACAACTCTGCTCTGACACCTGTCCATCAGTCTGGGACACGGGAGGGGAAGGGATGCCCCCAGACTGACTCAGCACTGGAAGCAGAGGTACCATGAGACAATTCCACTGTGCCTGCCAGCTCTGGCAATGGGAGTTCTTATATGGATGGCTATTCATTAAAATCTGGACCAGGACCAGGCAGATAAAGATGGAAATACCTTTTTTTTTTTTCCCCTCATGGACTTGTTCCAAACCTGATCTTTAGGTCCCAGTATATACTCTCTTACCAGCAGGTTTCCAAAGAAAAAGAATGGCTTACAACAGTTTTATAAATCCCAGCTGTTTAGAAAACTCAGATCATTCACTCGCACCCCCAGACCTATGGATAGCAGCCCAAATAACTTTTTTTTTTTTTTTCACTAGTGACAATGCACAATAGGCAGAGATAACCAAGAATACTACACTGGGTAGTAGTTCATTTGTGAGTGGACTTTTAAACCCAATTCCCTGCTTTGCTACGCAAGCTAAACACACCTATTACACTCCAGAATTACCTGATATCAAGTTATCCCAATGAGAATTGACACAGAGCAGCAAACAGGCAGATGCCCTTCCATATGAAAGGTCTGACATGAAACAAGAGTAAATGTTAACTCCTTGCTTGAATGTTGAGCTTCTGTTTCCAGCTGTAATAAGTAGGAATAGCAGCAACTGGAAAGCAGGGGAAAAGTCATAATTTTTTTTTTTTTTTCTTTTTTATTTTGGAGACCTTGTCTACCTCTTTGGTTGGCTTCATGTGCTAGTTTAGGATTCATACTCCCTGCAGGATAGTAAATATGTTCAAGGCAATACATATCCAGAAAAGAGAAGGAGACACATGTTTTATAAGGAAACTTCATGCTTAATTGAGGTTTTTCTGTGTCAGTAGAAATCAGGATTGAGACTTTTACACGGCCCACCAAATAATGATCAGATTGAGGAAAGAAGGCAAGAAAACGATAGATTTGCCAATCCCTGGGACAGTCAGACGTGAGGCTAAAAGGCTCATTAAACACATTTCTCCAGAGAAAGGTGCAAATGCTTTAAAATCACCAGGGCTTCATGAT
>VWYO01013821.1:4583-33405 GCA_013400275.1 Rhadina sibilatrix | reverse complement strand
AACAAAAACAAAACTTCTTGGACATAGTGTGCTATATTGTAGTATGAGAGTATTATAATGTGATAGTGAAGTCCTTTTGAAAAGTCTGACTGATAAGAAAGCTGGTATCTGTTGAACAATTTCAGGAAGAGGAAAAGAAGAAACTAAATAGAAGAGTGAAGACTGAGTGGAAAATAGACCACAGAGGGAGACAAATAATCATTCATCTGGCCAAAACATAAAAAAGCACAATATGGAAAACGCCATTAGGGATAGCATAGTACAATTCTCAGTAAAGATCTTCAAAGGCGTGGGTAGTTGCTAAAAACAAGAACTGAACATAAAAAGAAAGATCTTTTTGGTTACTGAGTAACCGATCTCAAATCCAACAATGAAAATCTGCCATAGCTTCAAGTCCAGGTGGGGAAAAAAACTAATGACAAGAAGGCATAGGTTTTGAGGAGCAAAATTTCAGTCTGTTACTTCCTTTTTGCTGGAAATAGGGTACTTTCTGTTTTCTCAGTGAAAGATCTAAACAAACTAAAAATTTCTTTTTCCTTTGTGTTGTTTTTATCATGGAAATAAAAAAGTAAACAGTTGAGAACAAGCTTCTGAACTGGTTAATTGACATACATATTAAGTAATGCATAGATGAGTATTTGGAAGCATTTTTAAGGTATACATTTTATTTGTTTTAATAAAACAACCCTTCTTTCAAGGGTCTGGTTCTGAGTTGCCCCATGCTATTGCCATTTTTAGAGCTGTCGAAGTATAATGTGCAAATTCCAAGTATTCATCCAATGAAATCATATTATTCATTAAATCACTATGTAACAGTTTTCAAATATGAAGATATTTGCCACTTTATTTTGGTTTTGAATGAGAAAAGCGCTATTTGAAACAGAGGAAAATTTGAACATAACATTTCAGAAATGTTTATCTAGAATAAGCTGTCAAAACTTGTTCTGAATACAATTATGACCTTATGTTTGTATAGGTTGGGATGTCAGGAACATAGATTTTCTAATTACACTGAAGTTTTAATACTCAGCTGTTTTGGTATATAAGCTGATTGGTGGTTCTTATTGATAATTCATAGAAGGGTAATGGAACAGCCATCTTTAGAAATAAAGGAAATCCATGGAACTACAAGTCATCCAGCCTCACATGAGGCCTCAAGAAAACTGTGGGGAAAACATTTCAAAGACATCAAGAGCAAGTGGAAGAAGCTGGTAGAGATTTACTAAGGATAAATTGTACCTACCTAAATCCATTGTCTTCTGGGATAAAATCACTGTTTTGGTTGTTAAGTGTGAGAATGAATGTCATTTACATGTAAGATTTTTGGCATAGTCTCTTATATAGTCAAATTGTTGCGATATAGAGTGGATAGAGGACCAAAGTATTGTTCAATGTTTCTGTTATCATCTGAAATTATAACCAAGAGTGCAGTATAAGTAAATTTGTGGTCAATATCAGTTATGATGTCAAAACTAATTTGGAGGATGTGGTTAATACTGGAAGGCAGGATTGAATAATCATTTAAAAGAATGTGGAAAAGCATGAGAAATGGACAAACAGATTCCTCACTAAATTCAACAAAGACAAATACCAAGCCATGCACCTGTAGATTGTAAATGCCCCCCATAAGTACAGATTTGGAGTTCACCGCCTGGAATGCAGATTGACAGAGAAAATTCTGGGTTCAGTGGTTAGCAACTACTAAACAGGAGCCAGCACTCCACCCCTTGTTTATTCAACCACCTTCTGGGCTACTTTAGCTGGGGTGCAGCCAGGATTATCTGGGAACGGATCCTGTCTTTTGTTGAGAATGTGTGAAACTCCGCCTGGAGTTCTTCATTGAGATTTGGCCTCCACAGTGCAAGAAGCCTTGGCTGTGGAAAGACAGTCAAAAACTCTGGACAGATTTGAAAGACTTAATCAAGTAACAGATGAAAAGTTCTGTGCCCTGTTAGTATGGACAGGCGCCTTTTTGGGGGGAGTAAGTGCCCCCACTGCTTGAGAGAGAGAGTACATACCACAAAGTAACCTTTGGTTTTTGGTTGTCACTTGAGAAGAATAATGCCACCACGGGAAATTCTTCAAGGATAGACACCATTCCAGTTTCCAGTGGACATCCACAGACAGAATAGGAGCGCTAATATTCCTTCTAATTCTCTTGAAGGCATTGTCCTTTTCAGCCTTCTGATGTTTGCATTTTTGTAATGGAGTTTCTCACAGATTTTCACATAAACAGTCTATTGCTATTGTAACTGTTCTTTTATGTTTACATTCTTCTCATAAGGAGGAGACTGTTGATGGACTGCTAGTTGGACCAGTGTGGTTGGAGAGATGGCAACCTTCATCCTCCAATCCCTGGTCATTGTCCAAATTCTGTAAATTGAAGTCAAGGAAAATAAACTCACTCTCTTTTGCCCTGATGACTGACTACGTGTGTGTTCCTCATTTTTCATGTCCTCTGACGACAAGGGGATCTCCAGTTCATACTTAGAAGAAGTGAGGAATGAGTACTATGACCAGAAGGAGGTGCCTTCAGCCAGGTGGAAGAAAAAGACAATAACATCTATTCAACAGTGTGGATCCAATGGATCTGATGGGCTGGTATGTCAAACCCACAAGAGTACAAGGCTTTGGTTGATACCAGCGCATAATGTACCCTGAAGACATCAAGATATGTAGGGGCAGAATCCATGTGTATTTCTGAGTGACAGAGGGATTCCAAAAGATGACTGCACTGGAATTTGAAGTGAGCCTGACTCAGAATGAATGGCAAAAACATCCCATTGTGACTGGGCCATAGGTCCTGTATATCCCGTGTATCCACAGATTACCTCAGGGGAAGGTATTTCACAGGCCTTGAAATAACATCATTGGGCTTTTGGGATGGCTACCCTAGAGACAGAGGAAATTAGACAGCTGAACACCTTGGCTATTTTCTCAGAAGACTCTCCTGCTGTGGGGGTGATGGGCGTCAAAGAGCAACAGGTACTTATTACTACCACTACAGCGCACCACCAACAGTAGTGCAACCAACCACAACTCTGTGATCACCATTGATGAAATGATTCATGAACTGAAGAGTAGGGAGTGAGTGGTAAGCAATTCTCACTCACACTTTAATAGTCCTGTAAGGCCAGTACTTAAGTACAGTGGAGTTGAAGACTGACAGGAAACTATTGTAGCCTGAATGAAGTCACATCAACACTGAATGCCACTGTGCTGGATGTGCTGCAACTTCAGTACACACTGGAATCCAACAAAGAAATATAGTGCCACATCAACACTGCTAAAGCATTTTTCTCTGTCAGCAGAGTGTAGGCCACAGTTTGCTTTCACTGGGGGGTGTCCAGCACCCCAAGGGTGGAAACACAGTCACATTATTTGCCGAGTGATCCAGACTGCACTGGCAAAGGGTGGCTTTAGGCCTCTTGGAGTACATTGATGACATCAACATGTCATATTGCTGGGGCAACACAGCAGGGGAAGTTTTTGAGAAAGGGGAGAAGATAATCCAGATCCTCCTGAAGGCTGGTTTCCTGCCCAAGAAATTTGGTTTTTAGGAGTATAGATGGACATTGTCAGACTCCAATGGACATGGTCCACAAAACAGCAGCTATGTCCCCATAAACCATCAAGCTTTAACAAGCTTTCCTAGGTGCTCCAGGATTTTGGAGGATACATGTTGCAGATTACAGACTGTGAGCCCACTCTATCATGTGACACAGAAGAGCAGTTTTGTGTGGAGTCCTGCGCAACAGGAAGCTTTTGAACAAATTGAACAAGATTGTCCATGCAGTAGCTCTTGGGCCATACAGGATTGGACATGATCTGAAAAACTGGGGAGAATAGTCCTTCCTGGCAAAAAACGTGTCTGGGAAGACTCAATGGCAACTCCTGGGGTTCTGGAAGGGGAGGTATAAGGGATCCAAGGCCTGCTACACCCTAGCTGAAAAAGAGAGACTGGCAGCTGTGGGGGTTAGAGCTGCTTCAGAAATGCTTGGCACTGAAGCACAGCTTCTTCTGGCACCCCGACTGCCAATGCTGGGCTGGCTGTTCAATGGGAAAGTCCACTGATTGCTACTTGGAATAAGTAGATCATGCTGATCACACAGAGAGCTTGAACAGGAATCCCTAATCAGCCAGGGATCTTGTAAGTCACCATAGACTGGCCCTAAGATGGACATTTTGCATTACCATCATCATTGGAGGAGAAGAAGAAGGTGACATATGCTGACAAGGGCCCACCTTATAATCAGTAATCAGAAAATTAAAAGCTACTCTTTATGGTAGTTCCTTCGGTGTTGTAGGGATAGATTGAAAATGGAAAACTGCTGTATGGTAATATATGTAACAAGTCAGAGAAGTTATTGCAGGACAAGGTCAAGTGAGGTTGCAGAGCTCAAAGCTGTCTAACTGGATTTAAATATCACTGAACAAGAGAAATGGCCAGCGTTCTACCTCCACAGCAACTTCTGAATGGTAGAAAGTACTATGTTGGGGTTGACTGGAGCAATGGAAAAAGAACAATTGTCTACACAGAGGTAAACCCATCTGGACTGCTGAATTGTAAAGAGAAGTCACTGCCCTGGTGGAGAAGTTAGCTGCAAAAGTACTTCAGGTAGGCTCACACATACCAAAGTTGGGCTGCTGAAGAGAATTTTAACAATGGACAGGTGCATTAAGCTGCCAAGATCATAGTGTCTCAGTTAAATCTAGATTAGCAATACAAGGGTGAATTATTTCTGGCTTGGTGAGTCCATGCTGCCTCAGGTCATCAGGGAAGAGATGAAACATACAGACAGGCTTGTGATTGAGGGGTGGACTTAACCACAGCCACTGCCTGCCAGGTTATCCATATCTTTGAAACATGCACTACCATTAAGCAAGCCAAGAGAGTAAAATCCCTGTGTATGGGTAACAATGTTCAAAATATAGATAACGGAAGACCTGACAGAATGATTGCATCACACCCAAACCTGCCGAGGCAAGCACTACAATAGTAGAGACAACCCCTGAATGGCTGGAGACATATCCTGTGCCTCATGCCACCACTTAGAACACCATCCTGAGCCTTGAAAAGAAAGCCTTGTTGGGACATGGCAGCCCAGAAATAATTTATATGCACAATCATTTTAAAACTAACCTGAGGGACATCTGGGCCAGAAGGCACGATATTTAGTGGGTGTATCATATTCCCCATCATGCCCCAGCCTCTGTGAAAATTGAATAGCCAAATGCCAAAAACCACTTTGAAACAAATCAGTAGTAGGACCTTCAAACATTGGGATCTACATTTAGGAAAGGTCCCCTGGTTAGTTAATACTAGAGGCTCTACTAATCAAGTTGTACCTGCCTACTACAGAAGAGGATACAGTCCGCGTGATGCATATGGGAAATGTGATAGGCAAGGCAGTTTGGATTAGTCCTGCCTCAAGAAAAGGTAAAGCCATCTGTAGGATGCTCTTTGCTCAAGAGTGGGCTTAGTGGGTAATGCAGAGGGATGAAGGAACACAATATGTACCTCAAGGGGATTTGATATTTGTGTCAGAAGAGCCTGCAGTGTTGAATTGTATGTTGTTACTGAATGACACTGCCACTGCATGCCATAACTGCCATGGACAATGAGGATGGACTGCTCCAGGTACACCAGTCATGAGTGCCTGATGCAGCTCTCAGCCATGCAACAGCAAACCAGCCCTTCCGCCCTGGAAGACATCTGGGATTCAGACAACCCGAAGTCATGGACTAAATTACTTCAACAGATACCTTTTCTAAACTTTCTCTTCTTATTCAGCTTTTTTGGTGCTCTAACCATGCCACTTACATTTGACATCATTTGATATACATGCTATTTTCTTCTAAATCAAACAAAATGCTCCTGATATTTTGTCATGCATGGCTTTTCAAATCTGGCTTTAATGCAACAGAGAATATCGAAACTACTAAAATGTTTATTTTACTGAAATAATTTTAATGATCTGCATGTGGCTGTTCTGGATAATTTAAATGATCCAGTGGATAAAATATTAATTAGTCAAACTTTTTTTTAATATTTTTTCAACCCTCTGAGAATGTTTATTTTTGTCAGACTATGGTATTTCATTGCCTTCTCAATCTATATCATTCTTATTTTGTCTTATTTTGTATATTCATGGGAGAATTGTAGGAAATATAATTTAAATTAATCTTCAATAATTTTTAATTCTGCCTCAATGTCAGACTATTGACTTCCATATCATATTCATTATTAAATTAATTTCTGTATTTGATAAATGTAAATACAATAACAATTTATTAGCTGCTGCTCCATTTTTTAAATTTCATTCTGCTTATAGGGGAAAAAAAAGAGCAAATACAGTGCAGTTTGTTATAGAATTATGAGGAACTAGAGTTTAGCTGAAAATATTTTCCTGAAATACTGGGTTAGAAATAATGTGTTCTTTTATTTGCAAAAGACGTAGGACATTACTTAAAAGATACAGTGTGTTCAGGGGTTTTAGTTACCTAAAGCAAAACAAGTTTGTCAACATCAACTCTGTACATTCAGCCCTTTTTAGCTATTTTGTATTTTCACTGAAGTTAATGAGAATCCATGTTGTTAGCAGAACATGCAAACTTAGGTAGCTTGACTTCTCTACTAGGATAAAATTAATGTTGGATCTGTAAAGAAAAAAAGCTAACTTCCCTATGCAGTGAAAAACATTGTGTATTACAATTCCCAAGTGAGTGTTTCAAACCAGTCTTCCAAAACTGCTATGAACAGGCACATAGAATTCCCAGTTTTACCTTGTTATTCAGTATCTGAAATGTTAGTAAAATTACTCAGCATAAGCTTTCTTTTCTTCAGTTCATGATTTTTCAAAGGATGTGTTTGTTAAGTGACAAACTTCAATATATCAATATCAATATTCAGGACCCACTGATAATTAGATTTATTTATTAGATAACTCTATTTATCTAATAAATCTATCCAAATAGATTTTTAAAAGTATTGGTAAAAATCTTTATATGTTTTTAGGTTCGTAGGTGGTATTTTTGGGTTTTTTTGGTCTAGTTTCAGATCTTCTTGTGGATTTTTTCTAACATGAAACAAACACAAAGTCTCAAGCTGTTGAACAGACATTATCCACTGTAATGGAATTTGTGTTTTTCATGTCAGTAGGTATTTTAGAGAAAACAATCACATATGAATTGGAAGATAAACTTAAGTTTTGCTAAGGTGGATGACCTTTTAAGAGGATCCAATTTGTTGTATGCAAAATGTTTCACAGTACCAATTTTGAAACAAAAATATCTGAAGGTATCTCTGGGATTTATGCCTAATAGGGACCATCAAGCAGAATCTGAATGCTTGAATGCACTTCATGTTTATTGAATGACTGTAATTATCAGGTCAGCCTTGGGGAACATCCAGATTTCTCTACTCAGACGTAGGGAGGTTCTGGCCCTGGATCTGTGTTGGAAAAAGGGAAAATACCAAATAAGATAGACTATCGTTTGGCCCCTTGTATTGGGCCCCAGGCAGTGATATTTTGTACCTGACATTCCCCAAGTGTAATTGAAGAAATACTCTAATTTTAGTCTGGATAGGCATCTGCCAATTATATCTGGTTTATTCAGAGTTTTCTTGAAGAATTTGCTAAAGAGGAACTCTACTTGAAAGTCAAAACATAGCATTGAGAAACTGTGATGCAAGCAAGGACTTGTCTGGGATTCCTTAAAACCAGTTATGAGGCTGGGGAATTCTCAGCACACCTGACAGAGTGTCACTCTGTGACAGAGTGACAGAATCAAAGAAGAAGAAAACAAATTGAAAAAATGGAGTTTAAATTACTGTAAGGTGCCACATGAGGTTGAGGGTTGAGTTGCAAAGCTTACTCTTGAGATGATGGTGATCTATGCCCATCTATTCAGAAGTTACATATTCACATACTACATATATTTGCAAATGTAACACAATACAGTTTCTGGTTATGTTTACCACCTGAACTTCTGTTCTTACCACAATACAGCATTAAATTTTCATGGAAAAAACTTAGCATCTCTTCCCAGTGCTCAACAATGAGCCAATATGAATATGAATCAGTAACTTGTTCATGCCATGCCTTGTACAGCCCCTGTTGAAGTACATACTGACAGTGAACAAGGGAATGGTGCATGACCTCTCTCTCACTGTTTGAGAAAATATATACAGTTTCACTCCAAACTACTTATTGGTAGGAAAGAAAGCTATTAAGAAGTGGTTAGATTTATACAGTTATAGATGGAAGAATCAGGGGTGAGGAAAGCTTTCTCAGCTATTTTTATGAATATCCATAACTTCATAAACTTGGACATAAACTTTGCACCTCCCCCAAGTGCAAATTCATATCACTAAGCACAATATACAGTTTAATTGAAAATATGTCCTATTAGTTTATAAAAATACAGACAATTGACACATTTCAAGTGTATGCATATACTGGTACTCAAATTTCTAAATTTGTATTTCATTTCTAAACCCAGTATTTTTTTTCCCCTAGATATGTTACTAAGATGACCTAAATCTATTTGAAATGCTAAATGAATCTGTTTATAACACCAACATTATTTCTCTGATAGTTTATGAAATTATGTTTATAGAAAACTTTATTGTAATTATTGTTCACCCTTTTGGTGCAAATCACATCTGCATAAAACTTAATAAGAGGATAATCAAAGAAACAAAAAAAAAAGAAAAGGAAAAGAAATGCAGTCAGTTACAGTCTTTGTAAGCATATGCTGTCATTTGAAATTTGTTAGTATTTGAGCATAGCATAAATCAGTTTGGCAGAAAAGTTGTAATTGTTTCCCTGTAGGCACTCTGGAGATGTACATTTTAAGCCAGGTCTGCTTCGTTTGATGTGTTGAATTACATTGAAATATAATATATAGTGTCAATTTATTTCAATTATCAAGAAAGGTACTATACGTATATAAAATACTGTGTGTTATTTTCCCTGAAAGACAAAAACAATTTCTTAAACAGTCTCTCCCCTTACTGACTTTGCACTGTCATATGGTTTTTGGGAAGTGTAACATATTAACAAATTTAACTTAGACTTTCTCTGATGAGTCCTGATATCCATTCTCAGATGATATAAAAATTTGTGTTGGAAAATCATAGAATGAACCATAGAGCAGTCTGGGCTGGAAGGGACCTTAAAGATCACCAGGTTTCAAAGGTCCCAGTTATAGACAGGGACACCTTCCACTAGACCAGGTTGCTCAAAACCCTATCCAACATGGCCTTAAACACTTCCAGGGATGAGGCATCCACAACTTTTCTGAGCAACCTGTTCCAGTGTCTTACCACTCTAATAATGAAGAAAATTCTTCCTAAGATCAAATCTATCATCTTTCAAGTCATTTCCCTTCATCCTACCACTCCACTCTTTGGTAAAGCAAGCCTCCCTATCCTTCCTAATGATCTCCACAGAGTAATCCTTTCTCCATGATAAACAATCCAAAATCTCTCATCCTGTCCTTACAGGAGAGGAACTTCTGCCCTCTGATAATCTATGTGGTCCTTCTCTGAACCTGTTTGAGTAGGTCGAAATCTTTCTTATACTGGGAGCCCTGGAGACAGATGGAGTACTGGAGTCCCCCACTGAAGGTGGGGTATCATAAGAGCAGAGCAGAGGGAGAGAATCCTCTCTCTAGACCTCTCTAGACTGATCACATTGGCTTTTATACAAGTTCAGGATATGGTTGGCTTTCTGTGCTGCAAGTGCACGTTTCTGGTCGTATTCAGTTTTCAAATCTACCAATACCTGTAAATCCATTTCTGCAGGCCTGCTGTCAATCCACTCATGGCCTAACCTGTATCCATTTTTGGGATTACCCTGACCCAGATGCAGGACCTTAAATTTTACATAGCAGAATTTTATGAGGTTTGCGCAGGCCGTCTTCTCAAATATGTCAAGGCCCCTCTGAATGGCATCCCCTTCCTCTAGACTATCAACCACACCACTCAGTGTGATGTTGTCCACAAACTTTTGAGGGTGCACTTAATCCCACTATCCATGTCCTTGACAAATGGTGATTGTCATAACATCAGTTAATGATGAAAATCCTTCCTCAGAAGTTTAATAGATTTAGCTGGTCAATGTTTGTTCACATTTATGGACTGGCATATAGCTCTATTGACTGAGTACATAGGACAATGGTAAATTGCTGTGTGTTCTCTGTATTTTTTGAGTGAATGTGGAGAAAGATAATAGTCATAAACTTCCACTTACCATAATAAACCAAAAGTTTTTAGTCATGTAGAGCAGGCTGATATTAATGCTTTCATTTCAGAACATCAGGCCCCACTGCCATGTTCAGTAAGGAAAACAATGTGGGTTTTTAACACCCATTGTGTAGGTTTGTTTGTTCTCAAGCTTTATCAACTGAGACAGTTTTTATAGAGTCCTGCAGTGTTTAAAGGTTGATCTTGTCCTGGCTCTGCAATCAAGGAATCGCTGTGTCTTTTGCTGCCACTCATGTGGTCCCTGCCAGCACCATGCAACTCGCGCTGGCTGCCAGTGCCACCCCTGTGCCTTCACATGAGGAATTGGAAAAAAAAAGGAAAACTGCTGCTGCTGCTTTTGTCCTTCTGTCTGCAGCATAGCTGCCTGAAAGTGGCTAAGCAAACAAAGCTCAGTGTAATTCATGCCAAGATATCTGCGGCCGCACGGTGCCGCGCGGATTTCGGCTCAGCAGTCCCGGCCACATGGCTGCTCCCAGACTGGGCCAAGAGTGGCCACTCCCGGCCCCAGACACTCCTGGCCTTGTGGTCACCCCCAGCACACACAGTGCTGGTCCTGGCTGCATGGTTGCTCTGGGTGCTGGTGTATCCCCTGGCCAGCATGGCCTGGCAGCACTGCTGAAAAAAAGGACCAGGGGGCTCCACCAGGAAGGAGCCCAGCCCCGCCAGGAGGAGGCCTCAGCTGCCCCACTGGGACCAGGCCCAGTGGGCTCCCTGGGGAGGGGCTCAGCAGCCCACTCAACACCCCTCAGAGGGCAGAAATTACAGCCGAGCCATGTCTTACCACATGGGTCCAGGCCCAATGAGTTTCCTGTTCCAAGGCTGGAAGCCAATGGAAATTTTCCCAGGTTTTGTTCATTTTAAAACGTGTTTCCACCGAGGGGTGTTCAATTCTTTTAAGTGGTTTAACCAGTTGTCAATCCTCAAAACTAGCCAGTTTATTGGTTCTTCAAAACTGACAAGCTGGTTGGCTCCTCCAGGTCCCCACAGGGAACCACCTCTGCAGATTGGGAACTCTCCCCCAACTAGAAGCAAGACCTTGCTAAAGCATGACAAATTGGTAAAAGAAAAGGAAGATATGCATATGCATCAAATCACAAACCACTGAAATGGCTTCTGTCAGCCACTTATATTTATCAGACTAATCTCTTCATGAAATGTTTCTCCATTTGTCAGATTTCAAATTTACTTTCCTGTATGTATGGGTGGCCTGATACAATTTTGACAAACCATTGATGTTGAATCTACCTACAGAATTTCCATGTTTAATGGAACTATGATAGATCTGACAAATACAATGTAATGTTAAATTCAGAATTTTTATCTCTGATATAAACCCAGTTTATTTCCTCGTTATGTCCAAATGGTATGCTTTAGAAATCTTTGAAATTACAACTCGAAGTAAATCTGTCCCCTTTATTCCTCATCCCTATTATCCAACCGAAATATGCATATCTCCTGATAAGAAGAAATGCCTAGTTTGTCATATGACTAAGATGAGGGAAGAGCAATTATTTTTAAAATATGTTCCAAACACATACTGTACGCATGCAATTTTTTAAATATGTTATATTCTAAAAACAATAAAAGGATGGAGGATGAAGAAGAAATCTTTTAACATTTAAGCTAAGGATGAACCTAACTATTGGTTCCCACTGATTCAGAATTTATTTTTAAAACAGTCTGTACTGAACAAACAGCCATCTTTTTCTGTAGTTGCTACAGATACTGTCATCGGCTAGGTCATAAAAAAATATTAGATCGTTGTCTCCAAAATTTTGCGTGGATTTCAACCTTGGTTACTTTTCAAGATTTACAGAGTGCAGTGCTTTCACTAGGGGTTTTCAGGATACAAAGACAGATTGAACAGTGTTTCAGGTATTCATCTCAACACATGCCCTGTTTGCAGGTAGATAATTGCTAGAGTGTGTGTTAGAACTCATCTACAGGAGATTAAAAGTATCAGATAAAGGTCTTTTTGTAAAGTTTTAAATATCATCTCATTTTATGATAAATGAAATTATTCTTTGTGCTTATATAGACTTTAGTCTAGTTAATGAGGTTGGATTTCTTCTTTTGCTAGGATTCATAGATTAAGCCTTAATTTCAGTTTCCTTTGTAAAGATCTTTCTGCTTTTGTTTTTAGCATAAATTGAATAGAAAAGGCCTTCAGGGTAGCATAGAGAAAAATGTGATAAAGCTTCTTACCATCAGAGGAACAAGAATAATATTCAATTCTATTTAACAAATTCTCTCTCTCATATTCTATTCTAAGTAATATTCCTTTTAGCTTTCTTAATTTGAAGAAATCTTAATACGTAATTGTTTTACAGCTATTACTGCTTGTTGCTGTTGATTATTCTTACTTAGCTTTTCGGACATAGCAGTGTGTAAAACTAAAGAAAGTAAAGCCAGGCAAAAATCAACAATTCTAAGCTATGATGTGAAGTCTTAGACTATGACAGTACATTATAGATAAACTCACATTACTTTTAACTAATGCAGTAATCAAAATACAGTAAAAAATTAAGTACCTATCATATTTTTCATTGATTCATTTTGGGTTTTTTTAAGTTAGGTGAGAAATAGTCTTAAAGAGAAGATATAAGACATAGTTTTAGGTTACACAATTGAAAATGTAGTGAACTTAGCTCCAGAAAGTTTTCAATGTATCCTCAGTAGAGTGAAAAATTCAGTATTAGTGTCAGAAATATGAAGAAACATAAGAATTTCTGCTGATATTTCTATTTTTCCTTGTAAAACCAACAGAAAAAAATTATTCTCAGTGCTGAAAAAGAAGACTCATTAAATACTTATTTGGTTATAACTTTTAAGATGTTTTGATTATTGTGTCCTGGGCTTATGTTTGTCCTTCATAACTGACAAGAAAATAAATAACAAAGATGCAAAAGCTCTACTTATATGGTAAGTATCACCAAATATTTCTAAAGTGTGTTTACTTAAATTTCTATACTGCACTGCAGGAAAGCAGGAACATGGGAAGAATTCATATTTATTTTATTGTTATAAAATTAGGACAATTTATTTTCCCATTTTCATTGTGGGATCTCAGATGGCTGTCAGGTTTCTATTCTGTAGGAAAGTCTGTCATAGTAACTTGTATTCAAGATATCTACTCTTTTCAAATTGCCTTCTCTTGTCTCATGAGTGATTGGCTACTAGAAATGCTTATGGTATTTGTATTTGAAGAGTAAGTTTTGAAATCATAGGCATATGACTAAATGTGAGGAAACAAGTCAATGTCATTGCACTCGTGCTACACTAATTGGCTATGAGTTATGAGTTAGTTCCTACAGAAACTAAGTTATAGGAAAAACAAATCCAGTAATTAGCCATAGACTATATATTTTCCTGAAAAGTCCTTAAATAACCTAGGAACTTGAACTAACTTTCAATGATTATGCACAATTATAAAGAACTTCTTGGTTTTCTTAGAATAACTGGAGTTGCTCAAAAAATGCACAATTATAAATAACTGTCATTGTGTTCAAGTGTTCTTTGAGTTAAACACAGATGATAAAATCTTATGTGTGCTCGTCAAGTTGTTCTAACCTTTTTGAGATGCCTGAGTATAATTTCTGTAGAATGTTAGAGTATTATTTTCTTTTGCATATGTCTGTATATCTCAGTGAAGTTAGTCTGTAGAAAGCAAGACTGAATTTCTGAACTGCATTTCCTTGTCCACTTTTTTCTTTTTTTTTCTTGTTATTCTCTTTGGTTTTGTTAATTATATTGTTTCTAGGGAAATATATTTGTAGAGAAGTAGATTTATTGTAAATATGATCTGTTTGAAGTTGTTGTGAAGGCATGATATTGACAAGTATAACCTCTTGTGAGAAGGGTCTGGAATATTGTGCTTTGAACTGTTTAAGTGGAATTTTTGTTACAGAAATCTCTATATTGCCTGCTATTGGTGTTGTAAAGGTCTTCAGGGAAGGGCACTAAGGATCATGCCAGATTTTACTACTCTATAATAAAGATAATTAATTTTAGCACCCAAAGACCAAACTACTAGTATGAGGGTCTTGACCTTGTTCTTTGGTTGAATTGGGAAGGGTGGAAAAGACTTTAAGTGTGGACAACTTCTTTATTTTTGTGATCCTGAAGCACAATGAGATGAGAGAATAGTGTTAAACTAAGTGCATGCATCAGAAGAGAACATGGCACAAGTGTAGTAACTCTTAAAGAGATTAAGAGAGAACCTCAAGGATAAGTTGATTTTGCTTTAGTTTTGTAATTATAGAAAATGTTCCAGCAAGTCTTTTTTTCCTGTTGAATAGAGAACAATGACAATTAAGCAAATGTTATTGAAGTTCTCTCCTTCACATTTATATATCCATTCCTTGTATAATCTATTTCTTATATAATTTTTATAACAAGTTCCTTAAATGGTTTAGAAATATACACTGATGTACAGTTAGCTGAATCTAAAATTTGAGTTTAATTGTACCAGCATGATATAAATTTAGTGCAGAATTAAGTCTATTTAGCTTAGATGTGGGCTTCTCAACCAAGGGATTACGAAGAGTACAATGACTACAGAGCAGTCAGCATGGTTGAAAATACAATTAATGAAAAAATCAGTCCGCTGTTCAGAAAAATGTGGATATATAAAAACAAAATATTAAAGAACTTATCCAAACCAAGTTGGTGAAAATCATTCCCTTTAGCAGTGTTTACAAACAAAATTTCCCCACAAATGTAAAGATTCAGGGACTAAAAAGCTATTTTATATATTATGTAGCTAACACTCTGTTTAGTTTGTGATGTACCCCTTTTTTATTATTATTTTAAAATCTAATGTATTTAATGTGTGCAGCAAGAGATCACCTGTTTGACTTTTTCCTGAAGCAAACAACGAGATGCATGTAAATTCTACAGTTGCTAAGAGATACTATTTAGCTTTAAGGTAAGAACTGTACCAATTGCCAGATACTAAAGAAAGGGGAAATGTTGCACAAACCTTCTTACTGGCAGCTTTCCAGCATTTTGATATTTATCAAATCCTACTAAAGCATTATTTTCTTAATTATGGAAGTATTCAAATGGGTTTAACTTGACCAAACAAATTTCTTCAATGCATTTCAGTAAAAGACATTCATATAATAATTCATGCAAAATAAATTCTTGTACGATAAAAAGCTGATTTTTAACTGAAAACTCTAATTTCTTTGGTTTTGTTAGATTTTTTTAAAAAGTTTTCTAATTTCCACAGAGTCTCTCTTTTCAGAAATTACTACTTGTCATTAGCTTTGACAAACAAGTGCCACTGTTTTCTTCATTTGAGGTTTATCTCATAAGTAGAACTTTCCAACTACTTGAAATACCAATGGTTTAGGCTTAATAGCAATGTTTAACTCTGCATTTTAGCTACATCACTTCCATAAATGTGTTCCATGCATTGTATAATTTGGTGAAACTCTGACTTGTTTATGCTATGTGTCAGACATGAGAGAAATTTGTTTTGGACTTCGTTATCTCCTACATGAACAAACCTCTGAGGCTATGCTGCTTACATTGCTTGGAAATCTTGAAAATGAGTACCTGTTGAAGATAAGAGCAGTCTGACTGAAATTCAGATATATCAAGCATATATTCTTTATGACACAATAACATATTTTAGGAATCAAGCCTAATAATTCATACATTTTCTAATCTTTTTAACTACTCTGTGATTTAATGGTCCATATGAGAAAGTGAGAATTTAAAGCTCCATGGTCTTATTTCGTTTTTACATTTACTCTAGGATAAGTAATAGATTAAAAATTTGTTGGCGGATAAGAAGAAATAATTTCTTTGCAAACTTCATTATTGGTTAATTTCTGTGCAAGTCTCTGGTAGCATTATTACTAAATAAGGCTTCAATTGCAAGGAGAAGATGTTAGTTCATAAATTAGAATTTTGTATTCCTCCACCTAGAAATGAATTAGAAGTTTCATTTTTGCTTCAGCCTACAAATGTGTTGCGGCATATCATATTACAATATTGCATACTGTGCTGTAAAATTTGGATATACTATGTTCATAGTCTACCAACTTAGATTTTATGGCATCTAGAATATAAGAAGATATTAATGGCTATTAATATATTCATATGTATAATAACTGCAAAATAATTTTCCTATTCTGTCTCAAAAGTAGCACAGAATGCAGAGAATTTAATTTAAAATCAATTCTTTTGGCTAGACTAGTAGCTTTCCATATCTCTCAACTGTTTTGTATAGAATGGATTTCTAGAGATTCTCACTTCTGAAATACAATCAGGAATTCTGATGCTTATTATTATTTGAAATGCACTTCCATTTTCAGAACTATAGCACTTGCCTTTTCTTAGGGTAGGCAAAGCCCATGATATTCCAATGACTGAATTAGCCTTAATGCTTTGTTAAATGGGATTCTCATGACTCCAGCTGCAATTATGGGTGAGGAAAATACTTCAGAGTAATATTTTCAAAGTGGATGGAAATACTGTGATATCTTGCACACAAATTGTTCTCAAATAACTATATAGAACTAAATTACTTTCTGTTTGTATAAAAATTTTTTTAAAAATTTTTCATTCATATTTTTTATGTAAATTACACTAAACACATACATAATCCCACCACAGAGTTCTGCATCGTTTTCCAATTGCTTTAGGACTACTAGAGAAAAAGCAAACAAATCAAAACAAACAAATAAAACAAAGAAAAAGAGCAACACTGAGCAGGAGCTTTTTCTCCTACAACATACTGAGGAAAAATATTCCTTATTGGGAGATAAATGAACACTAAAGTTCTATGTCATTACCGTGAAAGGTTATTAATTCTGAGAAGGAAACTCCTTGAATCCATACTTTTGAGATGTACCTATGCAACTGTGGTAGAATTCCAATTCAGAGACTTATTACTTATCTGTTTTTTAAAAATATCTTTTGAAAGTCTGTTCAGATATCAGTCTTTTGGAAATAAACTTCTGAGTACTAATGCAAACTTAGAATTTCTTTGAAAATATAAACTATTTTTTTCTTATTTAGTCTTGCAGAAGTAGATAAATATGAGCTACCTTTGGTGTATGGAGGACAAAGAAATATCTAGTATTTCCTGGTCTTTTATCTTGTAGGTTACAAAAATTGTTTCCTTCTGGCTATTCCAAAAGGCTAGGTGTCCCCTATCCTCCTGTTATTCAGCCATAATTAATTCCTTTAAAAAAAACCCAAAAGGTACAGAATTTTTTTTTCCAGTGCAGAATGACACTGCATAGCTATTGCGTGTTTTTCAAATAGAGGGCATTTGCTAGTGGAGTGCTGTCCAAAAGTCATTTGATATTTTAAAGTAGTGAGGCATTAAGACTGTGATCTGCTATACCAAAAGGTTTTGGTAGATCTGTTGAGTCATGGTTAAGATTTCTTGCTTAAAATCTTGCTTAAGATTTCTCTTGCTAAATGTATTTTTCCCTTTTGAAATTTTATTATCTTATATATCTGATCCTAATAGTTTAAACAAATAAGTATTGTGGTTTTGAATTGGAATTTTTATTTTTTTTTTTAATTGTGTGTATGTGTGTGTTGTGAGGATAAAATGCTAGGAAAATGAAACATACTGCTAGATCATTCATCTACGCCACTCAGAATCAAATATAAAGTTCTTTATTACCCTCCTGAGACAACTGATATATTAAGTTCTTGGAACCAGCCCAATACCATGGCCATGTGCAAAATTAACAGAGAAACAGAAAGGATGCCAAATGCATGAGCAGGGTTTTGATTTTTTAATGAGTGATATCATGAAGTATTCACAAAAAAAATATTTTTTATTAATTTGGAAAATTGTTTAGCTCTCTACTGCATTTCCTAAATACTATAGACAATATACCTGTCCATTGGTTAATGCAGATGAAAATATTACTTTTTTATTAGTAATGGACAGAAAAATAAAAACTTTACAGGTGGATTCTATCTGGATAGAGGACTATCAGAATGTTCCCAGTCAGCAAGGATCACTGTATCCTCTGTGTGGTTGTAATGTGACCATGTAATTTGTTCCCCAGAGAAAGTGTTTTCTAGTTAGGTAAAACCCAATATACATAGTTTATACAAAAGTTTTTTTGTTATATTGATCATGCAGATTTTTTCACAATGATTAAAATAAAGGCGGTGTGCTGTGTTAGTGAATTTATCTAAAGCACATTTCTGCAAGCCTACTATGCCACAATAATCTTCCATCTGTTCTTACACAAATGAACTATGTTTTTGTTGTTACAATCCTTCTTGTAGTGGTAATTTCAAAGGTTTGATTTTTTTTTTTTTTTTAGTCTAGTAAACATAACTCAAGATTTTAGCAAGATTAGGATGAATAGAAATTACATTATTATTTCAGTGCTGATTATCTAGACTTATGAGAACCAAACTGCAGATCTTGTTTTCCTAAAACAAATCTTTGGGTTTTTTATGAGTCAGCCATTTGGTTTTGAAAAAAAATTAGTAGACCATAATTATGACTGAGAGGTTGTTTATTCACCAAGTTTTTAATGGGCTTTCTAATCCCACAAACACAAATAAAAGTATAAATGTAGATGTATATGTGTGTATAGAGAACATCTAATATTCCCTGAGATATATAAACCTGGATTTGTGTTGGAAAGTGTAAACTAGAGCCTGCTCTTGAAAGAGCAGTTGAAGCAGGTATACAAAGATGGGCAAAATGTCTCAGGGATACTGAATATATAGGTATGGTGATCAAACCTGTTCTTTTTTAAATTCAACAGCTTTTTTTCAAAATACTGAAAGGAAAGTTTCTAATTTGATTCTTATTTGTTCCAAGAGCAATTGAACAAACTTCTACATGACCACAGGGAAAGTCTGTATGCAAATAAGTATTTTGCAACTGAGCAAGGATCAGTTGAATTGGAATTAACTAATCTTAATTGTATATATTTCCACTGATGTCACTGGTAAGCTAAAAACTTGTCATATTTGAAAAAATATTTGGTTGTTCCAATTAGCATATTCAAAAATTAGCCAAGAATTAAATACTTTCTGAGTGAGAGAAGTGAAATTCTGTTTTATTACTTACTTCAGCATTTGGCCTTTAGGATGGCAGAGCAACACCAGAGACTTTGTGCTGATGAGCACTCAGCTGGGGAAAAATGAAGGAAAAGACTATTCTGTGGCCTAACTGAGAACTTACCTCTAAGAGAGAGGTTGAAATATTTCTCTCTGTTTTTAAATATTTTAAAGATGAGTGGGGGAATTTGGAGAAAGTAATTAGGATTTCCACTTTCATACCCATTCACTGACCTGCTATTAGCACATCACAGTTATATTACACATATGGCTTTATATAATTTGCAGAGCTACCCTAAACTGAACTAATCTCAGCTGTATCACAGTCTGGGGCGTGATAATAGTACTAACATTATAAGCCTTATCCCGGTGTGAAAAGCACACAAAGTTTTTGATGAAATAACAGTGTGCCTTGTCCCTTGTGTACACTGAAATTCCTTCACAGCACCATTTATGCAAATGAGATATACAGTAATTTCAGTTAAAAACATTTGATTACTCTACAAAACTGATTTCAATACAACATGTCCAGATATTTTAAATTATAAACCAGAGGGTTTGGCAATGTCTTTGACACCAGGTAGTTTTTCCGTTTGGAACAAAATTTAATGTCATTGTTGTTGAATGGATATTGAAGTTGAGTTCACCTGCAACAAGTTTGAGGATGACTCAAAGCTGCATGGTACAGTCAGCATACTGGAAGGCAGGGATGCCATCCAGAGGGACCTTGACAGATGTGAGAAATGGGCCTGTGTGAACTTCAGGAAGTGCAGCAGGGCCAAGTGTTAAGTTTTTCACCTGGATCAGGGGCAACCTGAAGATAAAATACAGATTGGGCTGAGAATTTATCAAGAGCAGCCCTAGGGAGAAAAATTCACTTCTGTTGGTTGACAAGAAACTCAACATGACCTGGCAATGTGCGCCTGCTGCCATCCTGAGCAGCATCAAAAGCAACATGGCCAGCAGGACGAGGGGAAGTGATTCACTCTTCTGCTCTACTCTCCTGAGACCCTACCTGGAGTACTAAGTCTAGTTCTGGGGCCCCCAGTAAAACAAAGGTGTTGACTTGTTAGAGGTACAGAGGATGGCTACAAAGATGATCTCAGGGTTGAAGCACCTCTGCTGTGTGAAAAGGCTGATAGAAATGGGATTGTTTTGACTGGGGAAAAGAAGTTTCTCTGGAGATATTATTGCAACTTTTGTACCTAGAATGAGCCTGCAAAAAGACTGAAGAGGGACTTATATTGCAAGGAACTCTAGTAATAGGACAAGAGTTAATGGCTTTAAACTGAAAGGTGGTACCTTTAGATAAGATATTAAGAAGAGATTCCTTATTTTAAGGGTGGTGAGACACTGGAAAAAGTTGCCCAGAGAAATTGGGCAATTGAAAATGTTCTGGGCCAGGATAGTTAGGGCTTTCAGCAACCTGGTCTACTGAATGGCATCCCTGTCAGTGATGGAGGGGGTTGAAACAAGATGATTTTTAAGGCCTTCTCCAATCCAAACTATTCCAAGATTCTGTGATTCTGAAGGTAACTTGGTTAATAATGCAGACAAAGAGATAATTTTTCACCAACATCTTCTCAGGTTATGAGAGATAATAATTTCTGACACTTTTTTATGGCTCTGTGCAATTTATATAAAAGTATGCCTAGTTTAATGTTCTCTTTCAGAGTGTGTAAATTTAAGATCTTGAATGGCCACTTAATATGATTGTAAGGTTTGTCTGTTTTGTCTGTTTCAGGGTCAAAGGCCTGAGGTCAAAGGTCAAACTTATTAGCTTTTGCAAACTGTATTTTAACTTATTTAATATTTTCCATTTAAATTCTGGTAAAAGCCATAGGGAAGCTGATATTGCAATTGACAATACCTAACTACTCCTGATACGTCTGTTTCCTTTTATAACTTATTATTACTAATTTATAGCAGAAAACAGATATATCAAGTACACCTTTTTTTTCTCTTGAGACTAAAGTTACATTTGAGCTTAGGTGATATTGTAGAAATGTGCAAAAACATTAAAAACAATTTACTGGTTCTGTGGTGCTGGTAGTCTATACACATGAACTGTACATGTCAAATCCTTTTTTATTTAGTCTGTAGTCAATACTTTACAGCCTATGAGAACCAGAAAGATGAAGTTAATTACAGCAAAGGAAGTGGATTGGGGTTTGGTAAACTATCAAAATGCTTTTGAGAAATAAAGGATTTCTATGTTTGCTGGGGAGCCCCACGGTGGCCAAATTAATACTCTAAATTTAATTGAGTACTTTACTCATGTAGAGTATTAAAACTTTCCCCAGTTTTAGCACTGTGCATGAGCTAGATAAACTGTCATTTGGGCTTTTTGTTTGTTCATTTTAGAATGGGAGAGGTATACATACTAGAGGACAAAAGCCTTGCTGGAACTTTAATTTTGGATGTCTGTTAACAAAGAACTATATATATCAGCTGGTAACTCATATAGTTTCTTACCTTCAGTGGTATTCAGATGCTTATAGAAAAAGTGAAATAGTCTAGAATTAATAGGACAAGACACAACAATCACTTAATGTAAATTTATTTCACAATACATTTAATATTGTACAAGACCTTTGAGTCCACAACAGAGTGCTACTGCTTACATAAGCTGAGCAAACTTTTAAAATTATCTATTTGAAATGTGTTAACCACTTAGCTTTGGATGGCATATGTGATGAGTCATCTTGCCTGTTGGATTATATATGAGAAGACAATAAAAAAATCTAAAAGTACATTAATTAGTCATGAATATTCATAGGGTTTTGATTAGCCATGCAAATTACATGATGCTATATTCCATGATTAAATGGTGCAAGACATTCCTATGCAAGTGTAGAAATTCCAAATTCAGTGTTCAGGAAATGTTCATATAAAATTGATGAAATTACCTATCAGAAAATATTTATAATAAGGGTTAATTTACAACCACCAGACAAATCAGCATGACAAGCGTCATCTTCCTGGACTAAGCAATAAACTTCTGTTTATTAGTAGGAGCAATTTAATGCTTTTCATTGAAATGCCAACCTTTTGGAAGAAAAATACATGGTAAAGATAAGGCTTCATTAAAGACACAAGTGCCATATGTATTAGTGGATGTCTTTGTTTTTTGCAGTAAAACAATCATAATGAAATTCATAGGATAGATTGAAACATATCTAAAAATGAGCTCTTTCTTGATCCTCTGAAATCTCTGAGAGTATGCATGAAAAGTGCAAATACAATCATAAATAATTATTTAAGAAAAAGGAAGAAAAAATGTATAAGACTTTGTGTCAAAGCTTTCACAATTGTTTCCTTTTCATGGTGGAGACAAGTCCAAAGCAATCTCCAGCAATGTAATTCTAATATATCCGAGCTGGTAAAAAGCTAGTACTTATTTTAGAATAAAAATATTGTGCACCAGTGATCCTGGAGAATATGTATCTAGTGTTCCTGTTTGTTGTCCACAAATGGAATCATTCCTGGGACAAAACACTTATAGTTGTATACTTTTCTGTAAAACAGGATCCAAATCCAACTGTCTCAATATTTGTAGCAGAAAAAAAAAAAAAATCTCAGTGAGATTATATTTCCATATTTTCTTCTTAATTCCTTATATTGCTTTGATTTCATCTCTTCAAAGAACTGAAATACTCTTAATGACTTTTTGCTTTACTCTTGCAGCTTTGAAAGCAAACCGACATGGTCAAACTTACAGATCAGGTCTTTTGTGCTACCAACAAATTCTGACGTTCTGATATATATTAAGTGAAACATTTTAAAACTTTGTACTTTTCCATTTATCAGTGACTGACCTGTGTTGTCTGTGATCAACAAGGGGAAAGATTAGACAGTGTTTATCTGTAGGTCTTCATGGAGATTTTTTCAGAGAAGTTTATATGTGCATATGAAATTTAGATACCATGACTCTGTTCATGTTTTAATAATGGATTTTATTTACATGTAAATATAATGATTGCACTGACGTGGAAATAGGATTAGAAATGTATAGTGTTCTCTTTACTTTTGTTTTACATTGATTGTTTTAAATTATTATGGTTTGAGAAGGTATTCTTCAAAAGATGATTTTAAGAGCTTTTCTCCTTTTTCAAAATGACTCTCTAAATTCTCCATTTGGTGCAATTTTCTGTCCTATTTTTGCCTGCTGTTTTGTGTCATCCACTATTATATTCAAAACAATTCTGAAATTTCAGAATAGTACCTGGCCTTTGTGGAACAAGGTCTTTGTTCACAATTGTTTTGCTACAGAATCAACAATGTTCAGATAATGAAAATACTGTAAAAAAAGCCCAACATGTTAGAGTGGGCTGAATACAAATTGAGCACCAGCGTGTTTCTGATCCAGAATGTAAGGGATAGAAATATTGTTATCTGCTCAGAATAAATGAATTAACAGTTATGTTTGTATATTTTAATATATTATTCATTTAATAATATTTTTCATATTTTTAAAGGTTTTTAACAAAGTAAAAAAATATGAACATCAGTGGTCTATTTAGGATCAGTTTACTCAGAAAGAAATTAAACTCCTGTAAAAGTGCTGAATTTTGACAGAAAACTAGTAAATTCTTGTGATAGGTTCTAAGTCATGATTATTCTGAGATAGTGCAGATTTCTGTATAATTTAGAAAATTTAAAAAATTTTAAAATTTCTGATTAATTTAGAAAAGATTACTATTTGAAGGATGCTGTAAAGGGAATTCACACTCCCGTTGTATGTCTTCTCAGTCTGACTTTATTTGTTTCATTACAACACCATTTTTAAATGTGTGCTATGCAATAGCACACATACAGACTTCTGATTATATGATGGCCATAAAGAAAAGAAGAAGCATGTTTTGCCATGAGTGTATTGAATTCAATTTATTTTTACACAAAAGCATGCCTGGAAACAAATATAAAAATATGGTCAAACACCACTTATTCTTTTTTTCTCTATAATTTTTTTTACAAAAAATATTATCACAATGATTACAGTAAAAACCAGCACATCAAACTTTGTGAGACTTCTTAACAGAGGGGCAGAAACAATAAAAAAATTATTTAAGATGGTGTCCTGGTTCCAGGCAAGACAGGGGTAATTTATCTGGTAACCAGGATAGGGCATGGCTAAGGACACTGAGGTAATCTCATTCCTAGGGGCAGGAACAGGAACTCTTTTCCTGTGGCTGAATAAATTCAGCTAAGAGCTCTGTCTGGTATTGTCTATTGTTGAGGGGTTTCTGTGTGAATAATTTATTTTTTGTGCCCTCTCTCATTAGCATCGTTGCTGTTACAGTTCATTTTCTTATCTCATTGCTGTTTCCAGTGAGATGGTCTTACCGCAACCCATGATCTTTGCCTCTTGTGCTTTCAGTTCTCCTCTTCATCCTGGGAAGGGAGGGGGTAAAATGAAACTGATACCAGCCTACTGTAGTAAATAAAAGGTATAAGAATTTATTATGTCATTAATCATTATACATTTGGGTTTGCATTATCTTGAGCATGCACAGCAGTTATAGACAAAACCTGTGCTCCAAGAAGTTTTTTTAAAGTTTTGTTATATTAAAATTTCCAAACAGTAAAGCCTGCAAGAAACTAGTCATGAGCACAGTTTCAGTCATTTGAAAGGCTAGGCATAGTGCAGTAGTTAATAGCACCTAATAACTACTATATAAGGAAATATGGTGCAGTTAAATTGTATGTTCAGCTCTGTGACATTGTTTGCAGTTCTACAGCAGAAGTATAAACTAGATTTAAGTGCAATGTGCTAATTTTCTCTAACTCATGTATGTCAGCAGATTTTTTGCTTGACAGAACTAGTTCCTCACAGCTTACACAATATTCACCATTCCCCAGGAAGGCCTTTTGAAGGCCGTAGCTGATGAAGGAAAAGACATCAAAACAATTTGGAAGAAGGGAGAAGGGGTACTTAAGTAAAATAAAAATGGACACCAAAAGTTTGTAACTTACTTTTTAAACTCTGCCTTGCATAGAAGTTGTTGCTTAGAGAACATACTTGCTTTCAAAGGTATTTTCTGATAGTGTTGGAGTCCAGGACACATGGAAAACTCCTCATGCTGCCCTAGGGGGTCTGAGACCCTGGCTGGGACCCCAGGAAAGCACTGCCTTTGACCTTAGTCCATGGGAAAAACTTCCAGCACTCAGAGATGAGTTGAAAGCAACGAAGATGGGAAAAAAAATAATAGTTTAGTTCGTCACTAAAATTTGTAAATTTGTAGTTTTGGATTTTTTAGTATGGAGACAGGTGAGACCAAGGTGGAGAATTTTGGGCAGTGTCTCATGCTCTTCTGCTCCATTTTCTGCTGTGACGGTGGCACATAAACATTGGTAGAATGGATTTGACATAGAAGTTGTATGTTTAGAATCGGTAGTGATTATTGGTACATAATTGTAAACATAGCACATTTTAGGAGTTAATTGGGTTAGAAACCTCTAAGAACCTTGGAATCTTGTGTCCAGGGTGGGTGTTTTTCACTGTGTTTTTGGTGCATTAAGCCAGGTTTCGGCAGTGCGCAGAACTTGAGATAAGAAATAAAATAAACAGCTCTGAAGACCAAAGCTGCGAGTCTTTTATCTTTTTAACCCTGGGACTGGACTTTTGGAGGAAAAAGATCACCCTCCATTCACAAGTGGGGACTCCTGAAAGGGAGTTTCCTGCATGTTAGTGTTCTACCGTTTGCTGCTGCATTAAATTTTCCACCCTCTCTTGATTCAAGACTTGATGTGGCTACCACCACACATGAATACAATTTAGATCAGCCAAACTGCATAATCCACAGAACAACTTGTGTTCTGAGATTGGTCATATGAATTGATTATTCTATTTTTCTGTACCATACCTTTTATTTTTTAAAAGACATAGTAGTGGGGCTCTTTTGTTTTCTTTTAGAAGAAATAGGACTGAGAGGAACATATTCTGAAGACATAATTCTTGGATAACAAGTGTGGTACCAACCATATTTTCAGGCAGATTACAATCCTATTCATCAATATGAACATCCTAAATTAAAATTCCTCTGAATAAATTGAAATAATGACAGGATCAAATTAACTCAATATTGATATGATATATTTTCTTTCCTGATACCTTAATCTATTCCTTTTTTGTGTGGTTTTGTTTTGTTTTGTTTGAATTCTGTACAGGAAATTTAATTTTGCTTGCTTTTGAAAGTACAAATACTTTTTTAACCTGAAATCCACAAATCATGATTCCTTAAAACCCTATGACAGAAAAGTTGAATATCTAGATTTGTAATATTTTTTTAACATCATATTTAGAGTTGGACTTTCTCACACACATTTTTCCCGTGTTTGCGCTTGTCGACATGTGAAAGATTTGCATAAAGCCTCTGAGGAAAAGACAGATCCTTGTGTAACACTTCACTTGAAAGATCAGAAGGTATTTGAAAGCACATTTTTTAAAACTAGGCAAAGCAGCCATTCTTGAGTGATAAAACAATGTTATTGACCTCTTTAGGGAACTTCAAAATGGAGGAATGTCACCCTAATTTCCCTCCCTGGGTGCATCTTTCATATGTACAGCCCTTTCTATCACTTACCTTAAAAAAGTTGTCGTGAAACCTTTCTATTGTTCCCAAGAATAACTCCAGGTTCCATTTAATGCTATTTTTTGTCTTTTATCTCTCTGAATCTTCTTCATCCCAAGGAGGCATCAGGTACATCTCTTGAAGTGAAATAGGCCATTAAATATCTCCCCAGGACAGAATACTTGTTCTTTATTAAGTCCATAAAAAAAGTCATAAAATAAAGATGTGGAAGACTACTTTTTTCTTGATAGGTCAGGGCGACCATCAAAGCAGCAGACATTGTATCTAACATCTTTCTTCCCTGGGGTGCATTCCTGAACATTCTACAAAGTCATAATACCAGGAGAAAGAATCCTGGCCTCGTTTGGGAAATTTTGAAGATACTAAATAGAATAATTTGGAGTTATGTGGATATTTTGATATCAAGATATACAATAGCATAGTCTGTTAGATTTTTTAAAGTACTTTAGAACTAAATCCTTCTGTTTGTACTTTTTTAATATATTTTAAGATATATATTTAAAGCAATGTTATACATTCTTATGCAGATGTATGGTTAATTAAATCACTTGTGATATAAAAACATTCTTTTTTAATGCAAATACACAATAGGATTTTCAAATAATTCTTAAAATTGATTAGACACAAAAAAAAAGTTATATCTGTCTGGAACCAAATTTAATAAGGTCATTACATGATATATATACTCGTTCTTTATATGATAAAAAGCTAGAACTAGGTAGCTGTTTGACATTTGTGCAGCTTCATCTCTTTGTAGTCTCCTAATGGAAATTTAAACTTCTGAGTTATACCAGTAATTCCTAAACTAAAATGTCAATATTCTAGCTCTTAGCTGAAAAATCAGAACATAATTTTGAAGCAGGCTGTAACAGTAGAAAAAGCAAATACAGAACTAGGAAACACATAGGAGTGGAAATGTGCCCCTCCTCTTATGCATTGGAAACTTATGAAGGGTAGGGAGAATGGAGAAGGAGTATAGGTAGGCAAGAGGACGGATTGGCTAAACACTGAAGAAATTATATACAATACAATAAAACCATGGGGCAGATAGGTGTGAAGTATATTTGATTCTACAGACTGATAATAAGAGCTCACTATTAAATGACTACATGCATTTATTTTTAGTAAAACCTGTAAGAGAAGGGGAAGGACGAAAGGGTTTGGTTGTGTATAAATCTAGAGCGCACAGTAGATGACTGGGATGATAATACCACAGTGATAATGCAAATGGAACTATTTTCATTACATTTATCAAAGAAACCTTGGAAAGGTGGCAAGAATCTAACAGGCTGCACAGCTGCAGAAGGTGATTATATACCCATTTTCATGAGGAGCCAAGCAGCCAGGAAAATACAAAACTGGCAGAGAGGAAAAGGACTTTGATAACGGAACTGTATTTTGTTATGATACATTTTGAATGGCAATGAACCTGAGAGGAAACTTGACAGAAAATTGTGCAGAATCCCTAAACTGAGTTGCCCTCAGGGCATACAAAATTGAATGATACACAACAATATCTATAGTGCAATAACTATGCAGTCTGCTTGATGAGTGACAGGTATATTACAGACATTAATTAAGTTAACAGGAATGAAATCCTGCCAGCTACTGAGCATTTCATATAGCCTAATAGCAACAAATCCTGCTCACTGATTTTTTAACAACAACAACAGAAAAGTTCAAGATGTGTTTCTAGCTTCATCAGAGGCACCAATTAGCTGTTCGTGGTGTCTGTTTTTCTGCAGTTTTCAAGAACAATTGCATCGTTAGAGCATTTAAAATGCAGTGTCAACAGGAAATAGAACAATAGCTGCAAGCAAAAATATTACAAACCACAGAGCCATTACATTTTGGTTTTTTGTCCTGAGTGCGATGTGTCTTGGACTGCTTTTTT
>VWYO01013820.1:246372-294328 GCA_013400275.1 Rhadina sibilatrix | reverse complement strand
TTTTTTTTTTTTTTTAACCAGCTGTTAAAATAGACCCAACCCCAAGACCCAGGATAAAAACCTCTCTTCATGGGAGGAAAAAGGTATGCTGCTAGTTCCTGGATGCTCAATATACACATGTGTATATTTTGATGGACCACTTCTCTCAGGTGCTGGAGAGAGCTGGGTTAGTGTGAGGCACTGCTGAAGTAGGCACAGTGTGTATTTTAAGGTGCAACTGCTCCTTGGCCTCTTTTTATGAGTTTCTCACCCAGGAGAGCAGGCAACTGATGGTTCATTTCACACACACCTTTCTCCCTTACCTGCTGATGTACTTTCATTGCCCACTGGAGTGCTGGAGCAGCTGCGGTCCATATTGGAAGATTCAGAGGAGATACCCCCAGGGCTACAGCCAGTGTAATCCATGTACTCTTCTGTTTCAGTGTCCATCATGCTTGGGGGTCCCTGAAAGGAAGCTGGGGTTCCTGATGAGGCTGGGCTGGGTGCCATGCTGCCAACCTGGGGGAGATTTTCATTTCTTGGAGTGTGGCCAATAACCTGCAGCAAGAAAACAAGACGGGGACTTTTATACCAAAAGCAAGATATCAGGACCAAAACCATCTGTCTGCATGTTTATCTCCCTCTGCCACAGTTCATGAGGGATAGCTGGCACATGCTTGTGAGTGGAACCCATGCACTGGGGCCAGGAGCATGAATCCTCCTGCACTAGGAGCTCAGAGCATTAAACCTGACACATGCATCCTGGTATGTGGATTGTGCTGCACTCGGGAGCTGGGAGTGTTAATCTTGGCACCAGCATCCTGGTGTGTGGATTCTGATGCGTTCACAAAGAGGAGGTGTTAATGTTGGCATTGCCCCCTCACTGTGTAGGTCCTGCTGCAGTCAGATACTGGAACCATGCCTGAGTGATGTCAGTGCCAACACTGCATGTGGATCTACAGCTTCAACACAAGGAGTTACCTGAGTAGGAACACGATCAAAGTTCTTCCCCAGCATCCTTCTCATGTGCTTCCTGGCATGGGATGTCATTTGGTGCTTGAGCAGGAAGGAGAACTGGCAGCCCTCTCGGATGCAGTGGAAGTGGCTGTTCACCTGGTTATATTTGCAACCTGCAGACACAAGAACCATTTTTTGTTGCACATGAAGGTGCTGAGAGGGAGCAGGAGCAGAGGGGAGGTGATGGGGCAGGACAGGGCTGCTGTCCGTGTGGATTTCTGATGGACTGAACATCATGAAGTGGTCACAGGTTATTCAGGAAGAGTCTTGAATGAAAAAAACCCAAACCTACGATCTACAGCCTGCTGAGCAACTGCAAGAGAGGATTACAGTGTACAGAGATCCAAGACACGAGCCTGAGCCTAGTCCCATCCCTCATGCATGCTCATAATTAGATTACAAATGAAAAGTTATTTTTTTTTCTCCCCTCTAACTGTGCTCTCAGAAAAGCAGTCTCATGGCAGCTCTAGCTCTGGACAGTGTGTGTGCTCTGGTCAGACAGGAGTGAGCCAGGAAGTGTTTACTGCCACTCCAAAACTGTTGTGTAATAGGGACAGCTACTGAACAACAAGCAATTCATATGGGTTCTGGCACACAGCACTTCACACGTTCTGCTCCACGTGTGCCAGGCGTGCACATATCATTAATGGACAGCCACAAACAGCCACAGAGCTGATAAACAATGGCTTGTCATAGTTCAAACACAGCTACATCAGTGATTAGGATCTGCTGCTTCCTAGCCTCCCTTGGCCATACCCTCAGATACACAGAGGTACAGACCTACAGACAGGCTCACTTTTACTTACCTATCTAAATCCATCCACCTTGACTCATATATGTATGTTTCACCTGTCTCTCCCCAGCCATACACACTTATACAATTATACACATAGAAACATACATTGAAAAACTCTCTGGTGTGTGTTTGTTCAGAAACACTCACAGGCCTTAAAACAGGCCAGTGCCTTCTGCACCTGCTATCTGTAAATATACATCATAAACCCCAGGGATGTACACAGATGTAGAATGAATCCACATGTTGGTAAAACCATACACACCTACACCATTCCACCACGCTGCCTCTATCTATGCAGGCAAATGCAGGGTGCTAGCTAAATGTGTGCCTACTGCACAGCAGGGCTGGCCTACAGGCAAATGTACATACTCTGGATGCATGCACCCCCTCCCTCCCAAACCAAACACTGCTGACACATGCAAAGGCTGCAGCTGCCTCGCTGCCCAACAGCTCCTGATCACCCAGCTCATGTGGAGCTGACAACCAGTGTTTCATGTGCAGGCCAAGAGTGTGTTTGTTCAGGTCCCACTTTCCCCACCCCACCCACCCTCCCCATCCCTGTGCTCTGGGGCCGGGGAACAAAGTGTGCTGCAGGCCTGGAACACTGCCACAAAGGGCAGGTGAGGGCTCGCCTGTTGCCAGGGCATCCCTGTGGGCTGGTGTCACATATCACTGTCCTGCTTTGTCTAGCCCCTGCTTTTACCTGAAACACCAAAAGGTGAGTAAATAACAGCAACTGCTGAATCCACTGCCATCTGTAAATATGACCCAGGTAGGTACTGGCTGTGGTGTGTTGACACTCATTACCCTGGCTACCACAAACAAACTTCCATTTGCAATTCTTGAAGTATTCAAAGCTGAAAAGTTTTGCTCTGGCTACTGTGGCTGTTTTCCTGTAGCGGGAAGGAATAGCACCCAGGGGTGCTATTCTGAACCTTGTTTGGTTCCAGCCTTTGTTCCAAAGAGGAGTGATAGGGAGGACTGGATCTCATTTGCCATTTGACTTTCTATATGCTGCACTAGCACTGGTTAAGAAAAAAAAATCCTCCTAAGAACACCCTTAAATTTCACCCAACACAAGCAGTAGGTCTAAGAGACTACAAAGTATACAAACAAACAAACAGAAAAAAAAGAAAAAAAAAAAAAAAAAAAAAAAAAAAAAAAAAAAAAGAAAAAAAAAAGAGGCTTTGACAATTAGATTTAAAAAAAGGAAAAAGAAGCTGTATGTCCAGACAAATTCATATGCACAATTCTCTATAGTACAGTTTCTATTAATTTACCTTTAGTCTATTTGTGAAAACATGCTTGAACCAGACAGACCAGGAACTGCTTTAGGTTTTGTTACCTTTCTTGTTTAGTGATTTAATGATCAAATACTTCTTAAGCATAACTTGCAGGTTCTAACTTATGGCATTCTTAGCCTGGACATGGGACACACCACATGAGAAATGGAACAAAACTCACCTAGTCTGCCACATTCTTCCCGCTTGGTAAAATACTTGAAGCCATTGGCTGCCCTTCTCTCTGCCTTCTCATGTTTTTTCACATGCCAGGGCAGCTTGGTGGTGATGTTAGTCACGAAGTAGCAGCCAGGACGCAGACAGTGGTAATGCCCTCGCATCCGGAATTCACAGTGCTGGAGGGGAGCACACAGGCATGGTGCTTTAGGCACGTCTAAAACAAATGCACTCTCAACTGCCTGCTACTAATGGTGTCCCTTCTGAGGTGCCAGAGGGGCCTGCACTGATACTCCAGATCCCATTTTATCTTCTACAACCTGCCATGCACCTTGCTCCCCCTCGAGTCTTTTTACGTTGATATCATGTACTCTGTAATACACTATTCTGCATTGAAATATCCCAGACCTTACTCATGGTTTTCCCTGGATTCATCACAAATTTTTATTCTGTTTTGTGTTTCTCAGATTATTCTCATTCCCTTGTCCACTTCACCCGAGTCAATGAAACACAAAAGCATCAACTGATTTCCCATTTGATAGAAACCAAATGTTTTTCCAGACCACATAATTATGATTTCCATGGTTCTGCAGTAATGCCAAGAAAGCCACACACAGCCTCACTCCCTGCTGGGGAGTCAGTCTACCTGATCCTTCATCTCCTTCTCCCCAGTCCTGTCAGAACACTACTCTGGAATGGCTCTTACCTGGTTGGGACAGAGACACTGCAGGGAGTAGTAAGCAAACTGGTCTCGCACATTCACCAGATTATTGTTGGGATTGATGTGGTCCAGGCAGTGGGATTCTGCTTTGCCAGAGGTTTTGCACACATACTTGCAGTTCCCAAAGAGACAGTGGAAGTGGAATTTGTTGGCATACTTGCAGTCTGTTGCCAAGCAGGGATCACTGGAATACATCCAAAACCCAATCATCACCTTCACTCATTTCACACATTTGTTTCTTTGCCAAGATTTAATTCAAGGGGAGCCCAACTGAAGTCTCTATTCCAAACATGGCCCACAGATTTCCCATAGCCACCTTCCTCTTCAGGGAAATTGAAGCTGGCAACATTGCTGCAATTCCACCCAGCTCCTGCACTTCCTTGATTAGGATTATCAAAAGACAGCAATGCACGGTGGGTTCTGTAGTCTTTGAGGGCCACTTTTCCAATTTAAAGTTCAAAGGAATCACAGCTCCTGGGCGTGGCCCCTGCAGGATGCCAGGGACTTCCCTGATCTGACAAAACCAGCACTGCCCCTCTCATCAGCTAAATGGGTTTGGTACCTTCCCCCCACTCAGCCCATGGATTTCTGGCCCAATAACCCCTCATTGTCAAACATACTGCAAAGATACCTGTATTTCTGCACAGCTCTCACAAGGGATAAAACAGGGATCAGTGACAGATCACGAAGTTTATTTATCTTCTAAACTCATGCCTGAAAGTGCTCTCAGATGCACTCAAAAATCTTAAGGCATTTCCTAGCCTTTACAGAAATAAATTTTCTGTGAGGTCAAGCTCAGAGTACTTTCTAGACAGGTTTCTCAGTGGGTGAAAAGGAGTGTAGTATTGCAGCTCTGAGGAAAGGTACAGAAGGGCTGGGGAGGATAAAAGAGGCAAACAGCAGCAAAGACTTACTTCTCCTGGAACTGGAGAAATCCAGGTTTGACCTGAGGCTTGGCGTTCTCCAGGGAAGTCGTTGCCAAGGGTGAAGCTGCCAGGTTAGGCACTGTTGCTGGGATCTGAGGCATCTGGGGTATGGTTGAAGCCAGCTGCTTCCAAGCAAGTAGTGTGGGAGCAGAGGGCATAGCAGCTGGATTTGGAGTGGGCACGTCAAGGGCAGGAGCACTGGCCATGGTGGCAGAAGCAGCAGATGGTGATGAAGGGGCCAGTGAAGCCTTATTCTCAGTAGCAGTTGAGAAGGGAGAGTCAGAGTTGCTTTTCACAGTTCCACCTTCAGTTCGGAAGTGAAAACTGCAAAACATGATACTAATTGAGAAATAAATTCTTGACAATTTCATGTAATTTGATTAAACATCAACAAGAATGTGGCAGGAGCCTGTAAACAAACTGGTGTGGACAAATCCTAAAATGGGCTCTGGAGACTTTGAGGTAAGATTTAGGGCCCTCCTAAACCATCTACGAAGAGAAGGGAAATCATTAAGATGCGTGGAGACAGGTGCCAAACCATGTTAAAATTAGAGAAACTCCAGAATCTCTGCAGTCACTGAGATCAGCTGTGGGGCAGCTTCCCAGGGCTGTTGGGAGGAGCCAGTCATTTCCTGCAGTGAACCAGAGGGAACCATCCAACAGGAGAGACCAACTGTGCTAGTAGATCTGTCTTAAAATTTGCAACATCTCCTTCCCTAGAACCCCTTCAGGCTCAGATACGTGAACGGCCACTGAAGGCCTTACTCATTCTTTACTTGGATATTCCATTCCCTTTAAAAGGAACCTGGGCTGGTCTTGAACAGCAGTGTGTGCATTGCTTTCTCAAGCTTCCCAGGCCTCCTTGGGAGCCTTCCCAAGCTCTCCTGCTTACTTGGCATGCTTGATGGCTCCATCCAGGGTGCTGAAGAGGGCTCCACATTCCTCCACCACACAGTGGAAATGCACCTTATGGAGAAAGTCACACTGGGCATCGCAGAAATCCTTCGTGCCAAACCTTGCCAAAAGAGACAAGCAGACATCTTAGGGAAGGCCCCAGGAGGGAAGTGGAGCTGGAACAGACATTTTTTTCTGTGTTTTTCAACTCTATTAGTGTTCCCAGGAACAACAGTCATTCCAGGGAACCTAGATCCAGAAACCATCCACCTCTGCCCTGGATAGGAGGGTATGTCCCAGACGGCAGAGATGAAGCATCATCTAAGCAGCAATTTACAGCCTGTTCTGCAGAAATACTTACTGCACAGCACCATCCCTGATGTACAAACAACAACCCTGCCATGCAAACACCAGAGCAAAACCCACCACATTACCCAAGAAATGTCTTGTGTTATCTTGGAGCAAATGGCCAGGAGGGCAAAATCAGCTCAGCGTGGTGTCACTGCTCACCCACTGCTGAGATTCTGTGGACTTAATAAGTGCAGTACAAATACACGTGATTTCAGGAAACTCCAGAATCACAGGGAATCAAGAAAACAAGTAAGAAACACTGGCAGGAAGGATTTGAAACTTAACAAGGGAATCTTGCATAATTAAGGTACAACAAACTACAGTTGCTCTGATGAGCAGGAAAGCAAGAAACAAACAGCAGCCTGTACGGTCCCAGGAGGGACCTCTCACCAGTGGGAGGGTAAAGGAAAGAGAAAAAACTTGTACTGGAAAAGGAAAGTCTGTGGATATACAACATTTGCTGTCAGTTATGGCTTGCAGGGAGAAGAGGAAGGAAAGTAATTGTGGGGTAAGAGAGAAGAAACCACGTTATTGCAAACCAAAGGGGCTGTTTTATCAGAGACAAGAAGTGCTGAACCTAGAAAGAAGGCCTCCCACAAAAAGGGAGGTGATGAATCAAAAATGGCTGCATTATAAAATTTACTTTGGATGAGAAAACTAAAGACAAAACAGAAAATTTGGGATGTAGTGAAGACTTTCTAGAAGAGCAGATAAATGGACTCGTTCGAAAAATATAAAAATGCACAAATCAGTCAGTCTGGATGATGTATGTCCTGAACTGCAATGGAAATTAACTCCTAAACTGATTACATTACCATTTGCTGGTTTTTAAGCCACACAGAAGTGGGAGGTACAATGTAAGTGGAAAAAAAAAAAAAGAAATTAAACAGTCAAGGTACTGGCTCTTTGAGGGAAAACAAAAGACAAGTCATCTTCTGCAATTATCATACCTCTGGCCTTAACTTCTCCTTTCAGTAAAGTAATGGAACAAATATTAAGAGGGAGGAGAAAATCATTAAACATCTAGAGGATAAAGGAACCATGAGCAATAAACAGCATCAGGATTATAAAGAATAAATCTTGCCAGACAAATTTAATTGCTTTTTTTGATAGAATTACAAAATTAGTGGATGAAGGGATGCAATATATTTGGATTTTAGTAAAGCATTTGACTCAGTCTTGCATATGCTTAGAATTAATTCCAATTGGCCTGGATGTAATGCCACCTCATGGCTTGAAACTGGCTGAGGGACCACAAACAAAGGCTGATGACAACAAGCACCACACTGAGCTGGGAGGAAGAGGCATCGTGTGAGTGCTGAGAGGAGGACCTGAGTTAGTCTGAGTTTATTTAACATCTTAATTAGTAATCTAGGAGTAAACAGCATGTTTATGAAATTCACAAAGATACTTAACTGGGAGAAGGTGGCAATACCAGTGCCAGAGGAGAAAAAGAGCACAGAGAGGTTTGGCAAGACAAGGGAGAAGGTTCAGAACAGGAGAATCATGTTTGGAAACAGACAAGTACACCTGGGCGTGGGGGGTGTTTTATACACTGGGGACTCACTAAACAACATGAAAAGCAATTCTGTGTCACAGAGGATAATAAACATGGCACTATGCTTTACTCTGTGTAGATACAAACAAATTGTGAGCAGCCTATTTGGGGGCAGGAAGCTTGTTCTGTTGGGAGAGGGGCAATTCTGCACCACCTAGGGAACAACACGAAAACAACAGGACCCACAGGCAGAAGGGACTAATCCAGAGTCAGATTAAAGGAAGGAAGTTTGTTAAATGAAATGCTGAAAGTTTGTGACTGTCTAAAGGGGCTGAACTCCAGCTACAGAGAGGGATGATCTGCTGTGGTTCAAGGGGATATAAACAGAGCTGCAACAAAACTACTAAAAGTCGAATTCAGGCAGCATACCATGGAAAAGGTTGTGACATTGAAACTTACTAGGTGGTAGAATAATGCTCCCAGAGGCAAGAAAATAGCCACATTGCCTGGCAGGATTATAACCAGATTGGACAAAATGCAAATGGACTGCAGGGAAGGATCTCACACCAGCCAGGGACTAGAAGATTTTCTGGTCTTCTCCATTAAAGCCTGTGATTTACAAAGTATGCTGGCATTTGTAGGTGATTCTCTGTGTCAGAGCACAAACCTGTGTGTCTGCCTGGGTGTATCTGTGTGTGCTCAAAGCACGTGTCTGTCTGGGCATGTGTGTGCATGTGCCTGTACATGGATGAGCTTTGCATCTGCTCCATTTTCTTTTTGAGTCTCCTTTCCTACAACGAAAGCAGCAGAAAACATCCCAGCTCCCACACCCTTTTCCTTATTCCCGTACCTCTACATCCCCAAAACTTGTTTCAGTTGAAATGCCACAGGGAACATGTCAAGGCTCCAATGACCTGTGTGTAATAACTGGCCACAGTCTCACACAGGTCCCAGTGCTAAGAGCACAGCTGCACTGGGCCCCCTGTGCTTGCACAACAGGGTTATAAGGAGGAGCCCAAGGTGAAGTCCAGGATAACAGAACTACATGAAGATCTAGGCTTGTATTTGGTTTTCAAGATCCCTTTGCAAAAAAAATCTACATGGGCAGGTGTTTCTTACCAGCCATTAACACCTGGTGCAAGCGGGTATGACCAAGGGGTAAATGTGCTCCAGGTGACCAGTGTCTGACAGAATTAGGCCTTACATTAAACAGAGCTCTGTGTTCAGGGTGAGCCAGTGAGTCAGACACTTTGCAAAGAAAGTGCTTTTCCCTCTCCTCTATTCCCAGTTCCATGCTCTCCTTACCGGCGCAGGTACATCTTCCATGGCTCAGAGAGCTTCTCCTGGACAAGTGCCTTCACTGCCTTGCCCAAGTACTGGGTTGGCTCCCCAGCCCCAGCCTGGCTGCCTTCACCTTCTGTCTTAATGTTCAGCAGGTTGCCAAGGCTGGCACTGGTCTTGGACATCTGGAACAAGAACACAGACACTGCATCAAGCCCAGCACACAGACACAGACATGACCACCCCCAGGACTGTCCCACAGAGAGCAGTGTCTTCAAAGATTAAAAGAGAAGACAAAAAGTCTGTGCAGGCTACTCCAGCTGCATCAGTAGAAGTTAGTAACACTTCACTCTTCTGCATCTTCTACCCAACCAGCATAAAGCACTCAGGTGCCCATCGAATATTTACTCATGCATCTTGTTAAAGTAATGAAGCATCATGTCTACTTTATCCACAAGGAAACTGAGGTGAAGAGAGACATCTCCTTTTTGACTACAGAAAAGGTGTGTGGGTTTCAACAGGAATAGGCCTGTGTAGCTCCTACAAATTGCTGGTGATAGAACTGGTAAACTCTAGTTTATTCAGTCATCTTATCCCAGCCACAAGGATGTCTCCTTTAAAGTGACTAAAGTGTGAAGGTAGAAGGATGAAAATCTCATTCAAGTGGGGAAAAAAATCTGTCTCAAGTTCCTGGAAAATTCTTATTAACTTCAATAATAAAATCATGTCACTTTTCTGTGCTAAATGGACACATCCTCCATGAAGCAGGATTTGGACTCAATCTGCATTGCATGAAAGGCTTCAAATAGAATCTACACAGAGAAGGTTTAGAGGTCCAGGTGTATGATTTGCAGGACAGAAAAATGAAGTTGCTCAAGCCTGCCTAGAGGGAAAATTTTCATTCAGAATAAATGCACCATTTCCCAGACTCTTTCTTTCTCTGTTGTGCTCTCAATTACCTTCAGTAACAACAGCATATTTCACAGCATGAATAAAATGCAGGATTGGGCCCAATACTTGCACAGGAAACTCCACCCACTTGAGGGTCTAGAAGCCCTTTATAAATATCAGTTAATTAAGCCTGACAGCCCCCTAAATAAACTGCAATCGGCTACAGGAATCCTGGTTATTTGAGGCTCTCTTAATGCCCCCTGAAGGTAAAGCCCCTGCTGCTGTGTGGAGATGCAACTCTTTATGGCTGGAGTCAGAAATTCAGGTCATGTGTTTCCACTGGTAATTCCATTGCTGTAAAGGTCTCTTTTTGCTAGAAAAACAATGAAGGTTTCTCCCATGGACAGAAATTGTGTGCAGCAAGAGGAAGAAGCAAGTGTGATGTCTTTCTGAGCAGACTGAGCTTGACTCTGCAATCTTTAGTCTTGGAATTGGTTCCATCAATCACACACACAGTGGGTTCCTACTCCTTGCTGGTTTATCTCATTGGTTAATCCCAGTCCTTTAACCTGACTCCTAGTCTGCACCTGTGCTACATTTGCATTGCACAACTTAAAAAAACCTTATATCAGGCTGCACAGAAAGAAATGCTTTTTTCTCAACATATACTTATATCACATATTATCCTGAAGATCTTCAAGTGAAGTTTCCATTGAAAGAGAATTTCCCTGATCTGGGACCTTCAGAATGACTCATGACCCCAGAGAGCAGAGTAACTAAATTCATTTGCTCACTAAAGAAAGACCTGCATATTTTGAAACACTAAAGGGACAATACAAAGGAACAAATAAGAAATTAAGTTTAAAAGGGAAAATCAAAACCCCAGTGTAACAGGAAGCCAATGGAGGAGAAAAGTGACACAAGGATAAACGCAGAAATTAAACAACACAGAGAAAAACAGTGATAAGAAAGGAGGTGGGAGATTAAAAGGCAAAGTCACTTTGCCCTCTCTTGAGGCCTTGATGCATGTAACACCCGGAGCCAAGGGGATGGCAATAGTTATGCCTATAAAACCTATCACATAGCAGAATATTAAAGCATGGCTCAAAGGGTGCCCTGATCTGTACCGCAGTTGTATACAGCTACAAAATTAATCTTGGTACAGTAGAATTTATCATGTGAAAGAGAAATACACATTTGAGATAATGTATAATTTAACGAAAAAGTATGGAAAAAGGAACTGCATTATCTAAATATTCTAGAACACTGTAAAAAAGGGGACTCTGTTAGATACCATTACTCACACCAGAAAAACAGAAATTGATGATTTTGGTTCAAAACTTCTAATTTTTTCTTCACTTTCATAAAAACAGATTATTCTCTCCCTCCCCAAATGAAGGAAAATGTTTTTAAGTAAGTGAACAAAATGAGTAACTATAAAAGGAAAGTGAGAGAGAAGTTGCCAGGTTCTGAAAACAAAAACAAAACAAAAAACAAAACACCCCCAGAAAAGAAAAGAAAAGAAAAGAAAAGAAAAGAAAAGAAAAGAAAAGAAAAGAAAAGAAAAGAAAAGAAAAGAGAAAAACCTTTTGGAGCCTCTGTCTAGAAAGGATGGGAAAGAAAAGGTGTCAGAGGCGGCAATATATTTCTTCAGCCAGTTCATTAAATTAATTCGTAAGCAGTGGCTCTGAAATTATACCCGATGAAAAATGGTCTCAAAATTTAAATGGTACAAACTCATCTTATTAGAGGCAAAACATTAAAAAACAAACACATCTCTTCCCCCCCTTCCCCGCTATCGCAGCTTTAATTTCTCTTGGTGGGGGGAATGAAAGGCGTTTGATGGATGGCTCTTACCTTATTCATAAGCGAGGATAAAAGAGATGAATTTGCCGAGACTGTGTGGCCATTTGATTCATTACTGAAACACACAAACCAACAGGGTTTAGTTAAGATGTGCACAGGGACTGTGAGCGCTGAGATTAATCCTTCTCCCTTCAAGCTGCCTCACTCCTCACCTACTACATTCAGAGGAAAAGAATGATGCCAGCCTTCCCTTGGGCAGGCCAAACTTGCTTACTTGTGCTAGCCAAGAGAGACAGAAAGAGGGTCCTAGGTCTGCAGAATTTAGTTCTTTCAACTACCAAAACGCCTGGACCTCTTCCCCCAGTGTCCACTCTGTCACACTTCATTGGTTAACTCATGACCTCCCCCAGGTTTTATCCCTTCATCCCATTAGAACTTTAAGAAATATCACAAAAGTACCACAAAAGCAGGGGGGATGTTGATGAAGGCTCATACTGCCAGGGACAGGGATCCCCTGGGCAGTAAGGAAGTCAGCCTTAGGGCACTGAAAGTCAGCCTTAGGATCTCTGCAGTTGGCTCTAAGTGCTGGACTCCCAAAGGGGGGCTTGTTTAAATAAGGTATGGACAGGAATGGATACAAAGCTCAAAGTGGAGCTCACTTATCCCCAGGATCAGTTCCTCTGCACTTTTTCCACAAAGCACAATCCCCAAACACTCCTGCTCTCAGCAGAGATGCTGGGCAAGTGGGGCACATGCTTTGAGATAGGTGCATTCACCTATCTCATATCTGCACAACCATCACCATAGCTGTAGAGCAGCCTGTTCCAGACCCAGAGCAGAGTTAGCCTGACACCCAGCTGTTTTGTGTGTCCAGATCCTCTGGAATGTGCTTCCCTTAGCCCTGATTCAGCAGACAACAGTTCAAATGCTGCTGCTAAGAGTGCTGAGGTGTGGCACTGGGGCAGTTTCAATCAGCAATTGACGAGGACTAAGTGAAAACAGCTTTGCCTGTGGCTCCATTTTCAGAAGGGAGCACAAGGAGTGAAGCTCTTGTAAGAGTTAGTAGGTGCCTGTGAGCCCAAAACACCATCTGGAGAACATACACTTAAGGAGGAGCAGAGTGAGCCTGCCTGCCTCCAATTTTGGGGTGTCCAACTCAACCACTGTGAAGCTGCCTTTCACAAAGATGCTGTGTCCTCCTGAATCACAGGTATGGAAACTTCTCAAAGCCTGCTGCTGGGAAGTGTGAGCGTGCCTGCCTGCCCATGTCTCTCACCCATGGTCCTTGACACTCAGGTCCAAGCTGTGCTCCTGCAAGGGGTCCTGACTGGTGGTAGATGACGGTCCCACGGCCTCTGCAGGTTCCTGCTTCACCTGGACTGGATTGAACCGTCCGGGAGGTGCTGGTTGTCCATTCCCTGATCAAGAAATACAGTGAAATTAAGTGCAAAAAATACATGAAAAGCACAGGTCTAAAATGAGGTTACAACAGCAAATAAGTAAGTTAAATCATTGGCATCAGTGCCTAAGTGGAAAAAGCAACGAAAAAGTGTGGGGGGAGGGAAGTACTGGGATTGCTGGTCAGCGTTTATTGCCAAGTTGACATGATGGGTTCTGACGTCCACTCCAGCGTGGAAATTCTTCAAGTGATAATTATTGCAAAATTATGTCAAAGTTGTCCAGGCTATGGGCCCTTTAAAAGAGAAGGGCGGAAGGAGCGTGGGGGAGACCTGATTCTCTGCACAAACTGTCATAACTAATTTGCGGGGCTGCCTCTTAAGCGTTTATTAAAGACTCTGTTAATGCTGAGGCAATGTGGCAGCTTTCGACTGCTAGTCAAGCCCCCTTCCTCGTCCCCAATCCCAGCGTTGCCGTAGCGACAGCGCCGGCCCGACACTGCGCCTGCCCAGCAGCAGCATCTGCCCCGCCGGGACTATCGGAGGTGACAGCGCCGGGCCTGCTCCGAACTGCGCGACCTCCTGCCACCGCCCTCTCTCTCAGTGCCCACAACCACGGGGAATGCTTCTGTTTGGGGAGGAGGCTTAGTGCCGAGCCCATGAAAGAAGAATTCAAACTAAAGGNCAAAGAAAAAAGGAGGGGAAAAAAGTTGCTGACAGAAACATGTCTGCAGAGCTTTTTTCCACAATCCCCAAGTGACTAAAATATTAATTTACCCTCCGGCAGTACAGCTGACGGCGAGCTGCTTCTCAGACAGCAAGTGGCATTTTATTAAAAAATAAAGGAAAATAGTTCCCTCAATGACCTTTCTCTGCTTTAGGAAACAATTCTTCAAAGAATAATTTTAAAAGTATGTGAAGGATCCCCTCCCTCTTTAATCAGATCACTTCCTTCTACTCCCCCGTTTGCTCTTGGGAAGACGGGGCCATCAGAAGCGCTCCCAGCGCCAGGCCCGGCGGCTCGGGGCTGCCCTCAGCCCGGGCAGCAGCCCGGGACAGCCCAGGGCCGCGGGCTGCTGCCACCACAGCCTCCCCTGCACGGCCCCTCGCTGCCCACCATGACCTGACCCTGCTCAGCAGACGGGGCAGGTTCCCTGTGCTCTCATGGGAGCCCCCCATCCATCTGTCAGGGCAGGGAGCTACGACCTGCCTCGGCTCTGGGTTGGCAGCAGGAAGAGCTCTGGGCTGCCCCAGGGGAATTCCCCTTCCCATCTTTTACCCCTCAGGTAGCACAGGGAGAGGGGAGCACAGCTTGCAAGAACAGATCAACAAGAAGGTCCTGTTTGTGGACTGTACCAACACTATCCCCAAACCCACAGCTGGGACAACAAAGCTGAAGCACAGAACAGCACCCTGAATCAGGGAAACAAATGGCCATGGGCTACAGGACCATCAACACTGGGCCCAGCTAAAGCTCGATACAGTCTCAGTAGAGCCTCCAAGTACTGGCTAAGGTATTTTTTCTTAATTTCTATTTTCAATACAGTGCCTCTCTCTTTTCAGCCTATAGCCAATTACACATAGCAACACTTCTGCTCTAGTAAGAGCCTACTCCCTTCATGGGCAGAGATGCTTCTTGCCTCTCTTCTGGCCACGTGGGTGTAGCCAGGCTGCACAGGAAACCTTGCCCACACTGCATTCCTCAAGGGTTAATTAGACACAACTAAATTAATTCCCCCATTTGTTTTCTTTTTCTATCCCCTCCCCAGCTGCAGTCCCGTAGACAACTGGGTGGCTTCTCATTCACTTTCCTCCAAGTCCTCAGGCCCTGCTCTGCCTCCCACCACTAAGTATCACAACTGATGAGGTAACTCACCTGCTTCAAGTGCCACAGAGGGCTTGAGTGCAGCGGCTGCCAGCCTGGCCATCATAGGAGAGATTAATCCCTTACTAGCAGAGATCCTTTCCATTATAGAGGCTGCTGGAGCAGGTGAAGATGTAGCCACTGACTCACCAGATCCTGAAACTGCCTGGGATGAGGAATCTGTAGGAGCAGATGATGCTGGATTGGTGCTAGAAGAACCAGCAGTCATCAGATTAGCTGAGCTGGCAGGAAGTGGTGTAGAGACCCGACTCGGGATGATGGGGAAGAAGGATCCAGCTGCTCCAGGAAGTGCTGAGTTGGATAGTGCCAGGGCCAAGGGTATATTGCTGGGAAGAGCCTGGGAAAGCAGGCCAGAGATCTTTGGGCCTGGTGTCATGCTGCTGGCAGACTTGGTGGCCTGTGAGGAAGCAAGCTCAGCCGCAGAGGAGGGTGCAGCTGGGACGATGAGAGAAACGGAAGACTGCTGACTGGTCGGGGAGGCACTCAGGCTGGAGTTCTTGGAGCTCATGGCGGAGAAGTCAATAAGGTCATCGTTGCTGGACTCCTCTTGCTCGTTATCCTTGGAGCCCAGGAGTGAGGCAGGCAGGCCCAGCACCCCTGAGCTCCGGATGTGCCGGCGCTCGTGTTTGCGTTTATGGGACGTCATCTGGCTGGTGGAGGTGAAGGTGAAACCACAGCCTGCCCTTATGCAGTGGAAGTGGTTGGTGGCCTTGCTGTAGACACAGCCCTCATACTTGCATTCCTCATACTTGTAGAACTTCTTAAAGCCATCCTTGGCATAGGCATCATCTTTGATGTGGTAGCTCTTGTGCTTCTCAATGTCACATTTGTTCTTGAAGGTGAATGTACACCCAGGTCTCCTGCAAGGGCATCGAGGAGAGGATGGTTGGCTGTGTGTAGGCAGAGCTGCTGTCTCCTGCCTCCCTCTAGGACAAAGGCTGGGGCTGTAATGAGACAACTGCCCCAGCTGCAGAGGGGCTGAGGGGTTGTCTGTGGGTTAACCTGGGACACCCTGGCAAGTAGGTACGCTGCCATATGGGAGAGCTGGGAAGCTCACTCCACTCTGCAGAACTGCCCAGGAACATGGGAATACAGGCTCCCTCCACTGAAAGTTCCAACAAAACAGCAGGTAAAAGGGACTAAGGCACAAACTGTGCTTTCCTACTCTTCCTGAAAATGTAAGAAATCAATAGAAGAGCAGTTGTGTACAGAAGGCTAAGTCTGGCCCCAAAAGGGATGAGCTGGCTGGTAAAACCCTACCATGGAAGTGCCATTAGCAGTGTATTAATGGCCTACTTCAGTTGCACTCTGAAGAGCACTGTCTCTTTCCCAAATGATTCTAGGCTCTATTTTCTAGTGGGTATCCTCTCCTCAGATCATACTCCTGCCTTCAGAGTGGTCTATGGCACAATCCTGGAAATCACATCTGCTCTGGTATACAAGTTCTCCCAGGAGCAGTACTGAGAAGGTCACAGCAGGGCAAATCAGCTGTGCATACTCCTGAAATTATGCCTTAGCAGAAGGAGGCAAACAGACCACACAGCTCTGAGGCAGGACTCCTCCCCTTCCCTGCTGTCTCACCTGCAATGGAAGTGAGTGGTTTTCTGCCCGTAGAACTGGCATTCCACAGTGCCACAGTCCTCCGTGGCACGGAACCGCTGGAACCCGTCGTTGATGAGCTGCGTGTTCTTCTTGTGAAAGTTCTCATGGGTCATCACATCAGAGGTACTTGTATAGACCTTGTTACAACCCACCTACCCCAGGTCCAAAAAGGAGTCATCAGCATAGCGGTTTAACAGCCTGACATTATTACCAGCAGCAATAAATACATGAGCAGCACACATACATTTAATAGTTCCATTTGTGTGCTTCTCCTAGGGGTATTAAGTCATCACTTTAATTCCCAATCTAAGGACTGATAGAGCATAGAGCAGTTGTGAAAAAAACCCAAACCCAAACCAACTCTGGGCATGAAACAGTAAGAAAAAAAGGGAGGACTGGAGGGATAAAACACCAGCTCCAGATAATCGTGCCTGCTTGGGGAAGCAGTAAGTAGGGTTCCTGCTCTTAAAGAGAACAGAACACTAACTGATGCTGTTGCTTTTTGTTACCTTGGAGTGACACAGAACAAACTAGGATTTCAGCTATTTGGGGAATACAAAATTGAGTGGGAATAAGTTATTTACTTCTGTAGTCCTTCTGGGAGGTAAGGCATGCTGGTGCAACATGAGGCCAACCAGTCTTTTGAGCTCGTAATAAACAGTTTCATTCTAGAAAATCTTAAGCCCCATGTTCAGCTGGTTTGAGCAAACTGGTGACTTTTTTTCCCCTGTCACTGTTCAAGACTCCCACTTCAATAATTTTAAACTTGTGCAGCGAATGGGAATGCTGTGACGAGGACGGAATGCTGAAAACCTGCTTTCCTCTGGGTAAAGCGGGGCAACTTTGCCATATTGAGTAAAAACCCACTGGAATCTGAAAACGTCCTCAGCCCTGCTGAGGGAGGATTTTTTTTTTTCTTTTCTTCTAGCACAACATGTGCCAATGCCTGCACCATCTCAGAAATGAAGAGAAGGAAAACACCACCCCTTAGTTCAGCCCAGGTTGATTCAAACAGGCAATAACAGAACCCATGACAAATACCCAGAGAAAAAAATAAAAAGGATCTCCAGCTATTTCCAATATAAAAGAGCCTCTCTCTCCCCACACTGACACCTTGAAAAAAGACAGGCCCTGCATGGCATTAAAAAAAAGAATTAAACAAAAGCGTCCTTAGGAATAATTTGCAATGCAGCTCTTGGTGCGAAAGCCTAAAAAAATGTCAGTTTATATAAACAGCTAACTGAATTTTATCCACACCAATTATGGACATAAAGAAAAAAAAGCCCACATGATGGATGGCACAAATTCTGCCATTTAAGTAGTATTTTCTTTAATTTGGAGTTTATATTCTGACACCTTTCCTGTAAGACACTGCTTACACGGGCATTACTTTACTGGAAGACAGTGGGCACAGCATGGAATTAGCCATATATAGTTGTGTAAGTGAGGGTCTCTATTTCAACTTGGAGTGACTTAAAGCTGTGAAACACTCCTCATACTCAAAAAAAAAAAAAAAAAAATCAAACAAATCCCACCCTGCTCAACTGAAGAGACTAAATAATCAATTTTATAGAAGAGTAGCAGAAAATGTCCTCAAGAGAAAGACACATGAAATTCCCAATTTATCAAATGCTGTAAGCACATACTTCAACCAGCCCCTATTCAGGACAGAACTTAGTGCATGCCTAACATTTAAGTATGTGCTTAAGCCCCATTGACTTCAGAAAGCTTACCCGACTTCAAGTTAAACACATGCTGAAGTCTATCCTAGCAAAGCATTTAAGCATGTGATTAAAGCCTTGTGGCTTTAACTGGGGTCTTAAACTGCTGGGACAGGTCAGGAAGCAAGCCTGACTTTTCAGACCAGAAGATCTGTCACCAAGGGTTGGCTGATCACTCTGCTTGTAAATGTAGCACATTCTCAGGGCAATGGTTTGCACCCCAATCCTACTAAAACGAGTACACGTCAAATCATGGAACCTGAGGAACGATCAGGGTAAGACCCAAACAATGGTGTGTCCGTGTCTAAAACAGTGAAGGCATCACAGTGACATCTGTGCAGCAGCTCCAGCTCTGCCTACACTGCTGCTGAAGCTTGGCTGCCCCTGAAATATGGCTCTCAGCCTGCACCACACAGGAGTGCCACTGGCCAAGGACATGGAGAACTAGGGGTGCTAAGTGCAGATACGTGACATTAAGGTTTAATTACTTTGGAAATTTATTATGGAGGAAATTAACCCAGTGCTAAAGGGCAGATGTGCCACAAGAAAGTCTGGTTTCAAGGGGGGGAACAGATCCAATTTGAGCAGAGACAGTGCAGTGGCATTAAATAAGTCCCTGAGTCTCGGAGACTGGGACTTGCTTGAACAAGTCCAAGACTATGAGAAAAACTTTGAGACTTGCTTTGTCTCGCTGCATGGACAAGGCATCTAAAAACAGAGAATGGGGCTTCCCTTTGCCACTCCCGACACCTGGCAGGACAAGTGCAGTAAGGACAGGGCGCAGACTTGTCAATGAGGTTCCTGAATCAGAAGTGAGCAAGACAGGTTATGAATGACCCCCCTCTGCCTTAGGACAGCCCTGTGCTCTCTGACACGGGAGCGCTGGGTGGCCAGAACTCGTGAATCCCCCCAGAAGGCCGGCGAGGAGCTGGCTCACTCCGTGGCCCCCGCGCTGCCCCTACCTGCATGCAGTGGTAATGAGTGCTCTTCCCGTTCAGGTGGCAGCCGTGGTAGTACACGCTGCAGTCGTCCAGGGGGCTGAAGCGCATGAAGCCATGCTGCAGGGAGTTATCACGTTTCTTGTGCATGTTGTAATGCCGAATCACGTCCTGTTTACTAGTGAATCTCTGTAGAGATACAGAGACAGACAGTGAGACACACATGATGCCAGTGGGTGAGTAATCCTGGGGGCAGGGTGGGGGTCTTTTGTTGTTGTTAATAAACTTATGGGACCAGGAGTTGAAAGCTTGGCAGTAATCACCCCAAGAGAATCAGATTAAAGAGGAATTGTGTGCATGTATCTTCTTGGTAAAGGGAAAGTAAATACACATGAAAAGTTCTAGAGTAAACATGACACTGGGGTGATGCCCAGAATCTGATCCTTGCAGCTTTAAGACTGCAGTTCTTCTAACACAATTTTAGCTGCTACAATCTCAAGAAGTGCTATAGTTAGAAAGCAAACCAGTGAACTGAACAGCCTACAAGCAAGTAAGCCAAGCTTCCAAGTCACACACTGTAGTGGTTAGCAAGACACTGGCTGCTACATTCATGCTGGACTAGAAATTGGGAAAAACCCTTTGCTCTTTTACACTGCCTTCCCATGCTAAGTCTCTTGTGTCCCCAAGAAGGTAGGATGATTTTATTAGGAAAACAGGGACACAAGACTTTCTTCAAGTCACAGAAAAAGATGCTTTTTTACAAAAAAGTAGAGCTCCGAGCTAAATCTGTATGACCAGAATATCCTTTTCAATCTCTACCTGCTTGAAGCAATGAAGGGGTACCCCATTGTCAGAGCAGGCTAAGTGCCTTTAAAATGAAGCTTTTTATTTCTGTTTCCCACAGACATCAATATTTACCACTGAAGGTGAGAAAGTAAATCTGATTTTTTTAAAAAGAAATCAATATCCATTTATTTTGAGCAGTAATTGAAAAGGCCTGTATTCTAATGTTTAACAACTTTTCTAGTCTGCCTCATAGGAAACAAATGATTATCGCTTCCACTCTTTCCTCCTATAATATCAATCCTGATCAATCTTGTTGTTATTGGCACGGGAATATATGGATATAGATTTCAACAGAAATCCCTTGGAGGCTGGAGCTATGATTTCCCAGGGCGTACATACAGGATTGCTATTGCCAATCATTGTTAATTTGTGCCCACTTATTACAAAGCGTTACTTATTCTAAAATATATCTCAGCCATAAAATAATTTGCATTTTAAAAAGCAGCCTAAATCCTTATTCCCTGCGAGACCAGACAGCTCCTTTGCAAGCAGCTTCCAGACTCCTTAGGAAATAATCATGAGGCCAATCATACTAATAGGTTTTTCTGTTTTTCCATCCATTTTTCTCTCTTTCTGGTGGAGGGATATCTGTGTCACAGTTGGGATAGACTCATCTTGATTGCTCGATGCTTGGGCTAGAAGGACCAGTATGTGCATCCTGGAGAGAAACTCTCTTTTGATCAATAGAAACCCACAGCCCAGCCCAGCAGCTCCAGATCAACTTCCTCTGCTGTGGTCAGACCCATCCTCGTGAGACCCAGAGGTCTCCTAGGGCAGGGCTGAAGTCGTGTCTGGTGCACGGCAGAGGCAAACTCTGGGATTCCCACTCACACATCAGCCTGACCACAGAAATGCCAGTGTCAAACTCCCGGACCTGGGATCAGGGTAAACAAACACAGCACGTGACCTGCTGGCTTGACGTGCATACCCTGGCAATGCTCCCAGCAATTACAGCATCGCTCCTGCCCCCGTGCCTTCCCCACAAATCCCACACCGCTGCTGGTCTTACTGGCTGTTTTGTTGCAGATACTGCTGCGACAAAGTCACTGGGGCAGCAGGAGGGAAAGAGACAGACTCACAGATCAGCATTCCCTAGTTTCAGGCACAGTTTGTAACACAGCACAAGTTACACTTTTGGTGTTTCACTGATATAAATGTGGAGTAGTTCCCACTGACTTGAGCTGATCCATATTCGGCTCCTCGTTGTAGGGGTCTGAGTTTGATTAAGTGGTATTAGATTGAGTGAAATGGGAGCAAAATGAAGTTCTGTTAAATTCATAACACATCCTGTCCTCTTGCAGAGCAGCAAAGTGAAAAGGCATGTGTGTGCATGTGGGAGGAAAGCACAGGAGGATGCACACTTCCCCCTATGTTCAGGGAGCTGTGCTGCTGTTTTGAGCATTGCTCTACCTGGTAGTTGCACTCAGGGTCCAGGCAGTGGTAATGTTCTCTGTACTGGTACGCGCAGTGTATGTGTCCACAGTGTTGACTGCCAGAGAACCTGCAAACAGGAAAGAGGGAGAGAGAATAAACCACTGCCCTGGCAGCAGTGCCTGTAAGCAAGGTACCAATACACTGAGCCCTGTTCCTGCTTTCATCTCACATGTTTATGGCATTAAACCCCACCTCCTTTATCCCCTCCAAGGATGGTGACCCTTGCACCTTCCCTTGCTTATTTGTCACTATTTAAAGGTGCTTCTTGAGCCGGATCACTCAGGTCCTATACATCCCTAATCTGTCTTTCTCCTTGAAATTCATCTCTGTTATCTAAGTTGTTTACTTGGGGAAGCATAAGGAAGGAGGGTTCCTAGAACTAAATACCACACAATTCTAGAATAGAGTTTAGAAACCACACCAGCAAGGTTCAGAAACCTCCCATGACAGAAGGGGACAAATAAATGTTGGACAAATATGGATTCTAAATTTTAAGTATAAGCCCATCTAGTAGGATATCAGAAAAGCTGCATGCAGCAAAGCTGAAAACTCCTGACATACAGGGTGGCAAAAAAGACCAGAAAGACAGAAATGCCATGTAGTATCTACATGATAGATTCATCTACGCAGAATTTATTGACCAACAGGCACACCAGGAATTGGCACAACGGGATGATCTAGTAATGGGGTAATCAGTGCAATTAACTCCCTCGTGTATATTCTAGAGGACCCTAGAAGAACTTGAAAGAGAAAAGCAGTGGAGAGAAGGGGACTCAGAGGGGAAACATTCAAAGATAAAGTACCATCTGCTCAAAGGTTCCTCAAAGGTTCCTCACGTCACTTAAGTGCTAAACACAGCAGGAATGCATATGATAAAGGGCATGGGAAAGAAATTAGGAAGGGCAACAGATAAAAAAGGAGGATGAGAGAAGTGAGGGTGTCCTGGGGCAATTGAGGAATGGGGCAGGAGCAGGGAAGATTATGGATCATCGTAAGGTGAGTAACATGAGGCTACAGGATAGAAAGAGTCTGGATGAAAAGCAATACTAAATAAACCATTTCTGAAGCACAGTAAGGAAGAGGAGGTCAACTGTGGAGACAGCAGGGCCTCTAGGAGATAGAAAGGGGACTTAATTGACAGAAAAGATAGACATTGCTAAAAAATTAAATGACTTCTTTGCCTCAGCATTCACAAAGGGAGACAGAGACAGATGCCAGGAGCAGACATGCCTTTCCCTGGGGAAGGAGAAGAAATACTGCAGGAAATCAGGATCACGTCAGAACAGGTGATTGAGAAACTGGAACAAACCTCAGCAGCAGAGAAGAAACAAACCACAAGGCAAACAGCAGGGCTGCCTGCACAAACAAAGGTGTGGAACTGAGAGCAGAGGAAGAGATTCCTGCTCAACTGCTGGGCTTGTCCAGGGCAGCTGCCAGAGCCACCGTGGCACTGACCAAGGACATGTTGCTCCACAGCACACATAACCAACTGGTTCTGCTAGTCCAGGCCTTTATGTCAGCAGCTCTTCAAGGAAACAAAGTGCCCTGTGGGAAGCTTCCTCTCTGTTCCACTGATGTGATGGGGAAAAAAGAGCAAAGGGCTGTGCAGGGCTGGAGAACTGTGCGCTGCAGGCCAGACAGAGAGAAGAGAATGACATAGACCTTGCTGACAAATACAAAGCAGTTTAAATTATTATCAAAAATGAGCAGAGATACCAGCTGGAGTAAAAGAAGGGCCAGACACCAACGGGATTTGACTCAGGAGATGAGTTATTTGAAGCATCCTAGCAGGAATAACACACAGGCTCAGTTTTAAAAACAACAGCTAAACAACAAGCACTCCAGCACTTCCAACTCCTACCCTCCTTTCCATGTGCCAAAAGGTGTGTGTGGTGTCTACAGCACAAGAAGGGAGAGACAAGTCTTCCACCAAGCCGCGTGCTGCGGAAAGGAGGGAATTGGCAAACCCAGCACAAAGGGGAAATTCTGCTTCTTCAGTGTGCAAGGCTGGGTTCCTAAAGGGTTATATTATCCTGTGTTTCTTCTGACACTTGAAACAGTTCAAAGCTATTAATTTTTAAAGCACAGCATCTGTTTAGGTTTTTCATAACAGGAAAGCTTACACACACACACTTACACACATACACATGCACACATTTACATGCACAGATTCTACAGTACATCAACACCCCCTGAATTTACATGAACGTACCCACAATTTCCATGCACAAACATACACCTGAAACTCACAGACCAGCTCATCACACATATACAAATCCAAACTCCTAAGTTGTCAATACAGACACACAGATTCAATTGCACAAGAACAACTCATTCCCTCTTCCTTTACATTAATCGGTTCCCTTTTTTTTGGCCAGAAAGTTTTGATCTGGCAAGAGTTGATAAATAATAATAAAAATAATAAATAAAGAAGTCAGCATGCTTAGAGAGTGTTTACAGACTCATTACTCTGTAACGATGATGTGAAAGAAGGAAAAAAAAACCCACCCCAATTACAAGGGGGGAGGAAACCCACACAGAAATAAATATTTAAGCAAGTGCTGCCAGAAGCACCATCTGCTGAGGCACTAATAATAATAATAATAATTTTTTCTGTGGTCTTTTTTTTTTTTTAATTATAAATATACAGGGAGGAGGAGGGGGAAAAACAACCCAACCCAAACTAGCTAAGTAAGAGGTTTTGTTTTGTTGTGTGAGAGAATGGATTATCCCTGGGCAGCTTTTGGCAGTGGCTTTGGCAAACTCATTAAGCTAATTATGCAGTACAGACATAAGAGTGTTGTGTCTCTTCTCCCCCCACCCCTTGATTTTACGGCTTTAAACTGTTTTTTTAAACGTGTGTAAATTGAAGGGAAGTGGCTGTGCTGCCAATGGGTGGCTTGCGGAGCCTTTTAAGCAGGATGTGGTGTCCCTGAGGTAGCTCACAATCCTCTCTCAGCTACCTGCCTGACCCAGGGGAAGGGGCTTGCAGAGCTCCACAAGCAGTGGATGTGGCTGAAGTGTTTACAGTTCTCTACTTGAGAGGGGAAAGGGGGACAGAAAGATGCCACCTCCTCTTCCACTGCAATCCCTGCAATTCCTGCAATCTCAGAAATAAAAGGATGCTGCTCCTTCTGCCCCATGCAAAGAGTGATTTAAACCTCTGCTTTCCTTCCTATATTCTGTATACTCTACTACTGTACTGTCCCCTGGGGCAGTGAATTCCCGCATGCACTTGAGGCATTGCTGCTTGAGGAGCTGCTTGTGGTGGTGCAACTGTCCTCTCTTCCCATGGGGTCTTCTGCCCCCTTATCCTACATCTGGGATTTGGGCAATAGGAAGGAAATTAAGTCACCTCTTGTTCCTTTCTCAAGCTAGGAGAGTCGTGTTCCCACTCTTTTTCCCTGCCAAAATGTTCCCTTCATTTTCGTAGCAGCTGTCTCCCTCAAGGAGACTCTCTGTGGGCTCTGGCAAGGTGGGAAAGCACAGTACACACTCCCTCCCTGTTCCATTAATAAGTGCCCAAGTGCTGGTGGGAGAAAACCCTCCATATTTTTCCCTGGAGAGAGAGAAGTGTTTGCTTGCTTCTCTGCCTTGTGTCTGTCTGCATACAAGGGGCTTTTGTTGAGAGCTTTCTCACATTACTGATGGAGGATTCAACCGGCTGGGGCAAAGCCTGATGGACCCTTTATATCATGAGCTCTAAACCAGGCAGGAGTTATGCAATCATCTCCTCTGTCCCTCTGGCTCTTGTGGCATTACTCACTCTGTCCTACCACTACAGCCTTGGGCTTCCTCTCAGCATCACTGTCCTGACCTAAGCATGCCCACAGCTGTGATAAGATGCCCTACTCTGCACCTGATTCAGTGAGGGTTTCTCAGACAAATGAGCTGCAACTATTTTCTAGGATAAACATCCCATGTTGATGCCAAGAGCTCCCTAAACTCAAGTCACTTGTGAATCTCTCCAGCCTAGATTCTCAGAGCTCAGACGTTCTCTGCTTGCCTCCTGCGGACACTGGACATGGTAGGGGAAAAAGGCACTGGACATAAAGAACAACAACCAAGAGGCAGAACTCCCATTTAAATCCTGGGCTTCTTCAGTGAAGCAGTTTTCCACTATTTGTCACAAAGTTTAACAGCTCCAGGGAGCTAAGCATGCTCTTGGCATGACTGTATACCTCTCACAGCTACTGCTTTCCAAAGCAGGGGGACAGATGCCATGGGAAATGGAAGTGCCAATGTCTGGTTTAAACACTTGATCCAGACAAGACCTCGTCTCTCCCACCACCGCTCCACCTTCTTACTCCCAGCCCTCTCCCCAGCAAAGTCAAAAGTTTTGCCTACCTGGCAATATACTTCTGGTAAATATTTACATCTTCGCTGACGGCTGGTTTGTCAGTGGGTAATCCATTCCTAATGAGAGACACACAGGGCAGAGCTGGTTAGCAGGAACAGGGCACAGCTTAAACTCCTTGTTTCTCTCACACACTGCTGACAGATCAGGAGAGAGGGCCCAGGGAAGGGTAGCAGCAAAGACCGTAAGTTTAAATTTCCTCCCCTTTGCCCTTCAAAGCCTGTACCTTCTTTTCCTAGGGAAACACACAGCCTGCCTACCACCTTCCCTGCGTGTTCCCTCTTTGCAGGACTCAGAGCAGCTTGTTGGAGAAACTGAGAAGATGAACCACAAAAACCTGTTTCTATAGAAAAAATGCCGATACAAAAAAGTGATGGCCACAGGCAAACAAACACCTCTCTGAGGCACTGGCAGTGCTGCCCTTGCGGGCACAGAAGCTTTGCCCCTGGCTCAACAAGAGTCTCACTGCCAGCCACATTGCGAGCTATTGCCCATTTCCCTGTGGCCAGCAGCCCTGGTGCTCTATGACCAGCACTGGAACAGTGGTTCCAGCCCCTGGATGGAGCTTCAAATTGTTTCACAGATACCCCAAAACTCTAACAGATAGATTATGTATTTTAATCAATGAGAAAACCACCCCAACCGTCACATAAGCCTGGATTATTTTACATCATTAGGAAGCAGACAAAAATTACATCCTTAGTGATTTCAGGAACAGGGAAAATGAGATGCAGGGCCAGACTCCAGCTGCCCAAGAGATAGGGCCACCTCAATGCACCTTCAGACAGGCTGGACACCATCTTCTCTGTGCTTTGCCTGTGCTCAACCTCCCCTCCTCCTCCTTGCAGCTCTGCACCCTGGTTTAAACAAGGACACTTTCGCACAGAGTTCACTTGAAGGTAGACAAGTTCAGGGCAGGTTAATGGCATTGGATCTAAGAGAGTTTAAACCCATGGCAAGGGTATATGTGCAGATGTGTGAGAGTAAAGGGTAATTCCTGCCAGGTTACTGAACCCAGTGGGGACTGGGAATGGGAAGCCATGGCCCAGATAACGCAGTCACCACTTTCTTCACCAGCACAATTAACAGGCTGCTGTCTTTTATCATGGAAACCTGTATCTAGTGAGTAGCTTGAAGGAGAAGGCACCAGAGCCCATTCTGTACTACAGTGTGTAATCAGGACACAGGAGGTGCCAGGTTGAAGGCCCTGGTCACCTCCATTCCAGCTGCAGCCCCATGATGATGCCCTGGTTGAGGAAGTCCTGTGGCCAGAGGAAGGATCACCGCGGTGCTAGCAAACCCACATCTGGCAAGAAGCAGGAAACAAGCAAGAGAAAGGAAAACAAACTGGGATCCCAGTGCAACACCACAGTAGGTAAGAGGCTTGCTTATCTTGCTTGGGCCATCAGGCACAGCTCTAGGATGGTGACTGAACCCCAGGCAGGTGAGTGTTCTCAAGACATTTCAGGCACAGAGTCTCGGACCAAATCGCCCATCACAACAGGGCACCGAGTCTACAGGAATATTAACAACACTGTGTTTTTAAGTAATAGGAGTTCCTGCCTGTCATCAGTAGCACATACAGGTTTATTCTGAGCAGGACCTTGAGCATCCTGAGGAGTTGTTAATAATCCTCTGTCCTTTTCTATACACCTTTACCATGGAGCTCCCCATCTGTCTGCAGGCAGCTGATAAACAACAATTTCACATGGAAGACAGGTATCATTACATGGCTTTGCCTTCCTTATGGGGAAACAGGGAAAGTGGGTGACACAGACTTTGCTGGGACTGCAAAGAGCATTCAAGTAAGCCCAAGGTCTACTACGTCCACATACCAAACACAAAACAGCCTTTTTCCTCATCAGAGGAACAAGCAGTAGGGTGTGTGTGATGGGCACAGAGGGCAGGACAGAAGGCCCTGGACTTACTACAAATGACCCCATGGGATTCACAGCTCACAACAGCGTCAGGTTCACAGTGAGAAACAAGTAACCCCAAACCATGACAAGAAAGCAGAGAAGTCTCTCCCTTCCTCCCTGCTGCAGCCTGACATACATATGTATCTCTTCTACGGCTCCCACCTCTGGAAGACACATTAAAAAGTAATCCATGGTTTGGCAAGGCCTTCAGATACCTCCATTCAGTCAATGGCACCACTGCAGAGACTGCTGGCAACGTATGTGCAGGAGGTTATTAGTGGTAATTGGGCTAATGAGTTTGCCCAGTCTGAGGGGTAATTGAATCACCTCTATTTATGTAAGCAAATTGAGGAGACACAGGCCTGGCCCCACAGAAGCAGGTATATGCCTAACTCCTATGGAAACTGATGGGAATTAGGCACCAAAATGTCGTCTGAGTTTTGGGACAAACAAAAATGCCCCAGTAAACTCAGCAGAGTCATGCCTTTGAGTTAATGGAAACAAGAATCAGGTTCTCCTACAGACACATCCAGATGCCTGGGAAACCAGAGGGAGAAGAAAATAAAGTAGTCCCAACCTTGACCTTAAAGAGTGCTGAGAGCATCATGTTCCCTCCTCTTTCATTTTAAAATATGAACTCAGGAGCTACTGGACTCCAGATTCACAGCTGTGACTGCTGATGGCAGGTCACAGCCTTAGTGCAAACTAGATAAATAGAGATGTAAGCTGTAAAAGAGGAGCAGACAGAAAGCAAAGAGAACCGTCCCATGAACAATGCAGTATTTAACAGTGCAAGAACTTGGAATTGCCTACTGAACCACACACAGACTTATGGTATGATTCCCCCACTAGTACTTAGACAAGAAAAGTGAGAGTACACTTACTTTACTGTAGAGACTGTTCCAGTTGTGATGGAGTCTGTCTTGGAGAAAGTTGATTTCAGGTACTCAGGAGTGTTGAATGGCAATGAGATGGACTGCTCTGGCCCGGCCACGGGAGTGCTGCTGGGGGTACTGGCAAGGGAAGCAGGGGCCAGGCTGGGTACTGGAGCTTTTACTGGAGTGAGCTTCTGAATGTTCCTCACATCATACTTGGAAGGCCGGCCTACCTTGCCTGTCTTGAAGGCAATGGCTCCTCCCATATCTGGGCTTCCTTCCCCAGGCTTGAAAAGGTGCAAGTACTTGACATTTTCTAGGTCATACTTGGAGGCCTTCTTGTAAGTGTTGCCATTTTGTGGCCTGATGCTCTCACCCGTCTTCAGCTTTTGAATGAAGAAGTCATATTTGGAGGCCCGTGACATCAGGCCCTGCATCTGGGAACTGCTGGGAGAAGGCAGTGGCAGGATAGTGGCTTTGGTCTCCGTCAGCATGGAGGTGTCTGGACCTGGCACCCGAATGGGCTGTGCCAGCACTGAGGACGGCTCTTTGCCCAGCTTGGAGCCCAACTCCTCAGATTTGGCCAAGTGCATGGGCCACGAGAGTTGCTCTCCAGCTTTCAGTTTGCGGATGTACTCCTCGTACTTGGAGAAGCGGGCTCGTTTGCTCATGGCATCTTCGCCAGGGAGAGAGGCAGCAGTGGCAGTGGCCTCTGAGGTAGCAGTGTTCAGCTTGTCGAAGCTGATCTTGCGGGCCAGCTCATCCCGCATGTTCTGGTCGTCGTAGCCGAACATGCCCAGGAACTCGTTCATGGTGGTGGCGGCGTAATCCCGCAGTGATGAAGCTTCCCCTGCAGTGAAACCAGAGGAGAGAGTCACACAAGGCACTGATTTTTCTTCTCCTCCCATACCAGCACTAGTAGCAGGGAGGGGGGGAGGAAGGGGAGAGGGGAACATGATCTACTGACGTTTGGCTCACTTGTTAGGTTTTATGACTCTTAAATTAATTTGTTTTAAAAAAAAAGTAATTAATACTGGGGTAAAATAAAAAGAGTTCATCAATGCCAGGAAAATCAATTTCCTAAATGTTCTAGCCGATGGCTTTTCAGTACATTAAACAAAGTTTCATAAATGTCTCTGCACTCTTGCCTTGGCCTAATATGAAGAAAAAGTAATTTTACTGGAAGTGAGACCAATGCCAGTATGCCGAGGTTTGTACAGATCTGTCCTTGTGTGTATTTGTGTACGGAAGGAGGTGCACAGAGGATAGATGGCAGCATGTGTAAGGGGGAAAACCCATGTGAAAATGCCGTGTGTGTCGGTGAAGAGCAAGCAGGGCTGAGAGAGCAGGCAGGACAGCATGGTGTGAAATGGATAAGGGAGATGGGCAAGGCAATGTATTGGGTGGAGCAGGAGGGCAGAATAGAACAGTGCAGAGAGGAGGAAAGCAGCAGAGATGGAGATGAATCAAGGCAGAGGAAGAGCAGAAAAGGCTGTGTGCATGAGAAACTTGGCAATGAGGAGTGCGGGAAGGAGTGGAGAAGAGAAGGCAAGACACAGATAGGACAGCTCCCCATCACTGTTGCAGTCCTTCCCTTCCCTGTCAATTTTGTAAGGGTTCACTCAGCTTGCTCTCTTCCTTCTCTATCCCTATAACTGGACAGCTACTACTTGCCATGTGGAAAAGGGCCACAGTCCAGTGAATGCTATGGAAACCTACAGGCAGTCTCTCAAGCAGCCAGGAACAGCTTCCAGTAACACCAGGAAAGGGGAAAGTCCACACAGGTGCAAAATAGGTAAGGAAGAGCCTTCTCTCCATCAGGATTTAGACTGAGGAGAGAAAGCTGTTGTCCTGATGTGGGCTCCAGGTGGGGGGAGAAAGCCAGTGCTCTGGAGCTTGAGCTGGGGAAGGAGCAGGAAGGGATTAGTCTAACGGAGCCTGATTACAGGAAGGAAGAATGAGCAAAAGCTATCCTTTCTTGGATCTCTCCCTCCCTTCTTCCCTCCCCTACTCCCTCAGGCAGTTTCACAGGCCACCAGGATGGGAACAACACACATCTGGAGGTCACCCAATATCAGTGTAAAGGAAGAAATAAAGACTGCTCTGATGTGCCGGCTTGGCCTCATTTAGGCTTCAGTCTGACACAGTGCTCCTCCTCCTCTCCCTCTTGCTTTCTCCTGCAGAGTAAAGATTTACTGTATGCAGGAGTCCTTCAAACCTCCCTCATCTTTACTCAACATTTGCTCTGGCTCTAATGGGCAAGCATACTGCTTCCCAGGCAGCAGCACAGGGAGCTACACCGGCAGCAGAAGGAAGTTCTGGGCACAGGGTCCCACTCAAAGCAAAGCAACACTGCCTTGAAACACAGTGGAAAAAGAAGGCCCCTAGACTCTGCCACAGAAGAGGCCAGTAGATCCAAAAAATCACTAAGATGTGGGGAATCTGACAGCTAGGGATGCCACTTGCACAGGCAGGCACGTACACGAGAGCATTTTCGTGCACACAAGAGCCTGTCAATGAGCACAGTCGAAGTTCAATAGCCATCAGCTCCCACAAATCAGTTTTCACAGGACTCTATGGAGGAAAAGACTGCCTGTGACGGGCACTAAATGGGCAAGACCATGAAGGTCACATTCCTGCTCCAGAATTGCCTGGAATAGCTGTTTTACTGCAGCAGAAGTGCTGCTACGCTGGTTCCCTGTGTACGTGGTTCTGGGGGAAGGCGATGTGAAGAATATGCCTGGAGCCTGCAAGGCAAAGGACAAAGCCACACCTGCTGGGATCTGGTTTAGCCCAAAATGACCTTCCAGTTCCAGGCACTTAAGCCCAGTGTTCTGCTTGGGATTTGGGATGCCTGACTCCAGAGTAAACACCTTGTTAGTCACAGAATGGGTGGCAATGCCCCTGCAGTGTCAGGGTACAGCACCACCTCATGGGTTGGTATTAATCTTACAGGATGTTAAATGCACAACCATTCCTCACTGGGTCCAGTAACAAGACTTGCCTGAAGGACAACTTTATCTTTCACACACAGCATATTAAAAAAATTCATTCTGCTTTAAAGCAGTTCTCCTTCCTCTTCACCTCTTTTTTTTTTTTTTTTTTCCTCTTCCCCACTTCCATTTCACTTCCATTTCACTGTAACTCTATGACCCAACAAAAGAGAATGAACCTATGAAATCCCTGCTGGGTCTAATGATTTCCTGTTTCTGTTAAATCTGCTTTCCCTGTTTGGGTTTTCCTTTCTTTTTGGACCTGTAAAACAATCCCCAGCTTCCCTCACAAGGCCCTGATTTTCAAGCACTGCACAGAAAAACTCTAGTCAGCCTGTGTCAAGCTGCAAGGGGAAAAAGAATACCACACTGAAGATATGATATGAAATTCAACTATTAAATGTGAGTTTTGCTAGCTCTAGCCACTGACCTGAAAGGCAATGTGGCCCATCTTTGGTACCATGTGGCTATACCTCAACTGGTGTAAAGAGTTAGATGCAAAATCCAAGCCTATAGGAAAGGGTGGGGGGTGGTTCAGAACTTCTTTTGAGCTTTGTGAAGTCTGAGTTTAAGCTTTCACTGTCGTGAATTTAATCCTCAAACCCACCTTGAATTCTGCTTTTCCTTTGCTTAGATTTGGTTCCAGATGATCACAACACCCTCTCTTATCAACAGCTTTGCTGGTGTTGCTCAGTCCTTCCTCACACACATTTGAGACAAAGCTCTGGCCAGTTCCCACTGCTCACCCCCAGGAAGTGCAGCTCTACTCATCCAGCAAGAGCCCAACAAGCCCAACACATCCCCTGAAGTTAATTAAGACAACCTGCATTTAGCTGCTCAAGCACCTAACATGGAGGCTCCTCCCATGGAGGCAGCTTACAGAAGGGAGCTGGCTCACCGAAGGGTCGTATTAGACTCAACCATCTCACTTCATATATACTTCCAGACAACAGTGAAGAGGTAATTGATTATTACCTATTTGAGAGAAAACCCTCCTCATATCCACAAACAGACAAAAATGAAGCAGGACAACAGCTGGGAAATACTCCCTGTGAGGAATCCTGGAAGCCTGAGGAAACATTATGCCTGTATTTTCCTCCCCCTTCCCTGCACCACATTTTCCTCTCCTTTCCTGTGTGATAATAAAGAGCTCCCTCTCCCCTTGCTGCTGCTCTCCATTTGTGGGCATTGCCAAAGAGCAGAGATCTGTGTGTCTCAGAGCAGCTATCATATCACAAAGGATCCGAAGCTAGCAAAAAAGGCGCTAAAAATAGCCTGCAGCAGCACACTATATATGGAAGGAAAAGCAAAACAGCCCAAATGGAGTGCAAGGTCTGGATACTGGGGGATGGGACATCCCAGCCAGGGCTCTGTCCTTTATTCCACTTGAGAGGGAAAATACGTAGACTTGGGGGATACAGGATGATGAGCAAGAAACTGGCACTTGGCATTTATGCTCTCCTAAGTGGAGTCTCCCCAGGAAATTAGAAAGAGAAAACTCTCCTGGTTGAAAACAGGGCCAATGAATATTCCAAGAGACATAGCCAAGAAGCTAAGAAAAGAAAGGCAGATCCAAAAGTACAGGGGGAAGCTCCTACTGACTGTTTTAGCCCACTATGTAACAGACAAAGTGAAGAACATGTGTAGGAAAATCTGCCTGGGTATGTGTGCGTCAGTGAGTGATTGTGGAAAGGGATCTGTGTCAGAGACTACACTGAGAAATCTCATTGCTATATATAAATGCACACAGAGAAGCATGGGCCAGTCCGTGGGCAAGAGAGGGTGCCTGAATGAATGAAGAAATGTTTCTGCACGTCCAGATCAGCTTCTGACACCCATCTCCTCCCAGACACCAGTTTTGTGACTCCTGAATGTGCTTCCCAGGTGGACCAGGGAAGAGGCACACAGGGCAAGACTGAGCACCGGCCCTTGGTCCTGTTTTTCCAAGGGAAGGCTCGAAAAGAAACTCCATCTTGTTTCAAAGCATGAGGCTTGAATAGCATTGACCGAGTCTCAATGAACTTCTCTCAGTGAACTTCTGCCTGATGCACAACAAGCCTTCTTGTCAGCCTGGAAGGACACAAAGGTGGCCAGGTTTGGCAACAGACCACAAGAGGTACTGGTGGAAGACATGGGCACCAGCTGAACCCCCAGAAAGTGGATAGTGTGTGCACACATCAGGACCCTGTGACACAGGAACCCTTCTCATCCCCATATAATTAGGATTACTTTTCCCACTGACCAAGAAAGCCTGTTAGATGTAGGATTTGGTTTTCTGTGTGGCCCCTGCTTTTCACACAAGTTTCCAGCTGATGCAAGTATGGGCTCAGTTTTAAACACTGCTCAGCACTGTCAGCTCTGTACCCTCTGTCCTCATAGGGAGCAACTGGTGCTCAGAATCTTCAAATCAAGGTTTCTGTGATGACTCCACCAAAGCCACTTTGACTGAGAGGACAGAGCTGTATTCCTCTCCTTTTATCTGACTTCTGCGACCCCCCTACTCCTACAAAAAATCCCTCCTTTTTGACAGAGGAAGCTCCAAATCTCACTGGAATAAATTTAGTTCACAACCAGTAACATCAAGTCTTGAGGACTTGGTGATGAACAGCTGAAAATAAATTTCCTGAACACTGACAGAAAAAGTAAAGGAAAATAACTTTGTCCTTTCCAAAGCAAGGGATGTTTCTTGTGCTTTCAGGGAAATGTTGCAAATGACATTTATAACAAGGTTCTTGAAGCAGACGCTCAAGACGCAGCAGCACGTCTGTTTGCAAGTCAAATCCCACGTGGCTCTATATGTAAACTGGACCCCTCATGTGCCATTACCTGCCTTAGAGACATAAATGAAGCTTCAGACCCCCCTCCCTTCCTGAACAGTTACCCATTTTTGCATAATCCTTTGACAATACAGCCCTGCAAAGGTATTTTTAGTCAAATCTCTTCCCCCAGTGAGAAACCTCAGCTTCTTTTCATTTTCCCTAGTTGGGTAACATTTTTTTTACATTTAAAGTTCCCCTCCTTTTAGTTTTCATAGCAAATAAAAACTGCAAATGGTGGGGTGCGGTGGAGTGGTGTGAATTAAAACAAACTAAACCAGAGTCCAGGCACAATCACCTTGTGTCTGGGAAGACAAGGGCTTTCCTATCAAAGGAAACTGAAGGTCACACTTTCCCTCATTGATCTTGCAATGTTTGTTAATTACTCTGTCACTGATGTGGCGAAGGATAATTAAACAGCTCTGTTTATATCTTATATGCATAATTATGTGCGCTGCCACTGAACTCGTGAAGACTAGAGAATGTGCCTCTCCAGAAGGGGAACGGACAGAAGGAGATGAGTTTCAGCTGCATTATTAACAGGAGGAGGAAAACATGCGCCCGCACAAAAGGAGGAAAGTTTGATGGATTCACAAAGTGCTGAGATCAGGGGAGGGGTGCGTGCAGGTGGAGCAGATTAGGGGAAGATCTTTCAATTACAGATTCAGCCCGGCTGAGAGACAAATGGGTAGGGAGCTGCTCTGCCCTAATGGAGAGAATTCAATTCACTCAAAGCTTTTATCAAAGCTTAGCACTCTTACACCCCCTCAAATCAATCTGGGGGACACCTGACTATCAGAAAGGGAGCAAGAAAGTCATCTGAGGCTTTCCCCAACATCGCTTGTTGAACTCAGCTTTTGAATGAACCACAAAAATAAAGCAGAAGTAATCTGAAAATAGGAAATACACAGCTGAAGGAAGAATACACAGGATAGCAGAGAAAACTGAGATTTGGGAGCAGCATTTTCAGCAGCTTGATCCCGAGCTCAGGGTGGGCAAAGCTCGAGGACTGGGCCCCTCATGAGGGGAGGCAACACCACGACACGAGTGTCACCTCAGCCCCACCACCGGGCTGAGGGACCACGAAGCAGCAAGAAGGGATCACGGCGTTCAGTGTTGGGTGGCTCTGCAGGGGCTGCCTGGGAACCATCCCAGCCTTGCCCTGCCTCAGTTCGGCCTCCCGCAGGCTCCCCCCGGTCTGGTCCAGTCCCTGGAGGAACATCTTGGTGGCCATTCCTTCCAGAACCTTCATCCCAGCAACTGCTCCTGTCCCATCCCGTCCCAGCCCCACAGGTGGGGCCGCCTGTCCTGGGGCCGTGCTGGGTCCACCTGTGGTCCCGCAGCTCGGCCTCGGGCCTCAGGAGCTGTGGAAGAGGCAGCCCTGCCAGAGTTCCTGGCCCTCTCCCAGCTTGTCGTGGGGCTTCCACAGTCAGTAACTACTAATCAAGGTGCCATATGTGGCCATGAGTGTGGTTAGATAACCCAGCCAGCCCGTGTGTGGACACCCTGCAGAATCTACCTGGGATTTGTCACAAGACAAATCTCTGCTTCTCTTCACTTTCGTGGGAATACAAGACCAGGGAACCAGCATCCACCACAGCTATGGCCATCTGAGTGATGTGAAGGAGTCTGGAAAGAGCTATCCAGCCATGTCCACCCTCACACCACCCTTCTTGGGAAGGGAAGGCTAAGCCAGAGGCAAACTCCGTATGGTCCCAAGAGCAAAATGACTGGCTTCTGCAAGGGGATCTCACTCTTCCCCTTGGCTGCAGGACCTGGCGTGGCCACAGAAAATGTAACTCTGCAGCTGCCCTGCATCAGGAAATGGAGGGGACAGCAGGCTTACCTGAGGTGGTTCCTGCCCCCAGCTTGGAGCCTGGTTCGCCACTGGAGGACCGGTAGGCATCGTCTTTCGCTGGCCCGTCTGAATCCCTGTCATCCAAGAAGTTGCCATCCTGCGAGCCCCTCAGAGCATCTGCCTCGTCCCCGTTATCTTCCTCATCACTGCAGCCCTTGGGCTGCACCATGTAAACCCCTTCGGGGGGCACCTCTGCACTCTCGGTGCCCTTACATTCCTTGCCCTCTGCTCTCCCCAGCAAGGGCTCCTCATTGTACTCCCCATTCACCCACTTCTCGATCACCTCCCTCCTTTTGTCCTCCTCGATCTTCTGCACGCGGCTGAGTCCATCTGAAAACTCTGTCCCCAGCTCTTTGGTCCCAGGCTGGGACAGGTCCTTGTTGCTGCTCTCCTGCTGTGGCCCCTTGTCCGCACGTGCCTGCTCAGCTCCCCCGTGGTCAAAGACAACTTGGCGGCTCAGCTTGGCACAGATGGCATTTAGCTTCAGGCCGCCTTTGCGCTTGGCAGCCATCGCGGGTTTTCCTGAGGCTGCGTCAGTGCATATAGTTCTTTCAGCTGGGAAGAGACAGGAGAAAGAAGCAAGGAAGGGCATTAGTGGGATTGGACAACTTGAACCCAAACAGCAAAAGGATGGTGCCAACCCAATGGGCATGGCCAGTGCCATCCTTGGAAAGGTAGAGCTACTATGTGCTTCCTAACCTCTGAGTGGAACCCCAGCCAAAAGAGCTCGGTGAGAAGCATCCTCTGAACCTGCTGGGACCAAAATATGCCACCGGCCACAACACTTATTTGTGCTGGGACAGAACTGGGATTGAAAGGCCCCAAACATCTCAGGCAGGTGAGCACGGCACCAACCTGTGCTCCTGGCTGACGCAGGATATGAGTTTGTTAAAAGTCTAGATTGCCCTCTCCTTCAAACTGCAGCACCACCTCCTTTAGGTCCCCAGCTCTATCCCAGATGTAGTGGGTGCCAAAACCACACCCACCAGTGACTGTACCCAAGCATCTCTAGCAAGGACAACACCTTCCCAAGCCTAACCCTATGGACAGTGAGGAATTCACCTAAAAGAGTTTGTGCATCGTCTCAGAGAAGAGAACCAGTATGCACCTATAAGAACCAGTATGGAGGACAGGAGCCCTCGCAATGTGTTTGTGCTGGAGCACCAGAACTAGACTGGTGTTTCACAGTAGTATGGAGAAAACTGCTGTAGGCTGGTACTGGCTGATCAGGCCCCTTTGCCTGCTTGCTTTTGCACACAGGAAATTCTGCTCTCACACTTCCCAGCACAATCAGCTAATTAGTGTGAGTTTGTTATTTTAATGTAGTTTATTCATATGTGACAGCTAGTAAAGGAGGGGTGAGAGAAGGTGGGGGAGAGAGGAAGAAGGTAAGGTCTTAACTTCAAGGTCATGGAGAATCTTGAACTAAATGGTCTCTATCAGTCACTTGCATAATTATTGCACCAACAATTAACAAGGTTCAATCCCAAATAAATGCAAAATAATTATTCTAAAGCAGCCGCATTGTCTCGTTTCTCTCTTTATTTCTGAGAGATGCCCAGACTAAGCAGGGTTAAAGGACGGAAGGCTGTAACGGGCACACAGCCTGGCTCTTCCCCCAGAGCAGAGCCAAGGCAGACCCTGCCCTGCATTCCAGGGTTCAGGAAGGGCACTCAATGAAACACTTGCTGGTCACACATGCCACAAGAGTTACTGTGGGGATGTTGCTGGAGGTGGAGGTCCCTCCAAAATGGGCTCTTGGATTTTACGTTGTGATGAAGGAGGGGCTGGTCACATGTAGAGCGAACAAAACACGTCTCCAGACCTCAAATGAGGAGAATGAGTCCCTCTGCCACACAGGAGTCCCTCGTGGCAGCTCAGTCCACACCTCCCTGTCACCAGCACAGAGGTGCTGCTCCACAGAAGCACAGTGAGATTAATCAGACCCCCTACAATGCACCCAGAAGCCACTGTGACAGCCCCTAATCCCATAACATGACAGCCCAATACAAACAGACTGAAACTTTAGACCTGCTGTCCAACAGCCAGAGAGTGGCTGCTTAGCGTAAACTCCTGACAGCTTCAGACACGCTTCCCTGTCAAGGACTGCAAGAAAAATAACCCCCCGACAAATATATCAGCCCCCCACACAAAGGGAGGCAAAATGTACTCCTCCGCTTTCCAAATGCACCCCCCGGCACTAACACCTACGTGCAATCATGCTTTCACAAAGGGAAAGCACACGATGCTCCCAAACACGTACCTCCCCATCCAGAAATTACAGCTGTTCAAAGAGCTGTGTGTATGCGCTGGCACACTCCGTAAACATAGTCCTACATGTACAGGTTAAGAAGTCCCATCTCCCCAAAATACATTCCTGTGCCTTCCCCCACGCATTCCTTTTCCACACATTCCCCAGCACAAGCCTGCAGCCCTCACACATACAGATGGGCACAGGCAGATGCCTATAAAGCTACAAGTCTCTGTTTGCTTGCACCTTCCCTTCAGTTGCATTCCCACTATTTAGGGCACAAAGTGAAGGACAATCCTATGCCCAGCTGGTACCACAGAGGGAATCTCAGGAGGCTGCTATGAGCCTCGTGTGGACCCTGGCCAGGACACCTACAGCTCATGCCTGTGGACACAGGCCAAGGGCCAGGAGGACCCTGCTGGCTTGCAGGTGGCTGGGACAGAGCCTCCATGTGGTGCCTGCCCAGGGCCAGGGCATTGGGTCAGTATGGAACCACCAGTCTCTTTCCCAAACACTGCCTGGTGATTCCCTGTCCATGTTCTCATGGTAGCCCAGCCCTACTTAACTGGTGAGATCAGCACTGCTCGCAGCTGGAGATAACTGGGAGGCAGACATTCGGCAGCCCAAATCCTCACTGCCCTACCCCTCTTGGCTAGGAGGGCAGATCCCATTATTCTGGTCTGGAGGTGAGCAGCCAAGTGTGTGCACCAGCTGGCAAATGAATATATAAATATTTATTCAAAGGAAAAGAGGAACAGACGTTCCTGAGGCTGCACTTGCTGCGTATGCAGCAATTCCAGGGATCCTGCAACTTGTCTTCCATTCCTGCTCTGCCTCCTTCCATCTCACACACCCTGGCTTTGCCCCTCTACCTCCCCAGCTTTTGCCTCCAGCTCCTGCCCTGCCCCGCCCCTTGGCATCTTTCCTTTTCCTTCTTGTGTTTGGGATTTTTTCTCTTTAACATTTTGAGAATCTTTTCCTAAAGTTTAAGCTAAAAATAAAGCAAGTTCTGAAAACATACACTTCCCCGATCTAGAAAACTAACCCTCCCAGAGACCTTCTGGGAATGGGATTTGCTCTGAAATACCAGGGCTCTTGCACATCTACATCTCACCTATTCCAATATAGGTGAAAATCAGAACTTCCAGCTTCTCTTGCCAACCTTGCAACCACCTCTCTCCAAGTCTAGATGCATTATTTTATCTTTCCATTCCCTTACTTCCTTGTCTATAGAATGGGAGGGACATTACCTCTATTAACATTCCTGTTCCCCCCTTTTAGGCTGTCAAGTGCATGAGCAGAAGGGAAACCCTTCTTCCAGAGAAATGCTGAACATGACCCTTAGGTTGGAGGAGACCAGAGCACCTGTGTTTCATTCTCTTGGGCAGAGGGAGAGAAGCTGAGCTGTTGGATGAGGGATCATTGTATCTGCCCAAGGTCAAGACTGCCAGATCCCCAAAGCCAGGCAGAGGCACCCTCCCCCCAGGCCGAACTCCCCACCCCAAATCACTGTTTAAAGATTCCAGACTAAGTAAACATCCCCCTTCATTTTCTTCGTCTAAATAGAAATGTTTTGATTTCACATCAATCTAAGGAAGCCATTTATAACCTGAGCCTGTCACACAGACTTTTCATCTCTGCCCGGGACAAACTCTTCCCACAAGCTCTATTTACACTGAGCACTTCCTCTGAAAACAATGCCACCGGGAGTTTACTCCTCTTTCCCCCTCTCCACACCCTTTGAGGAGACACAGGCTCTTCCCCCACTCTGTACCCATCGCCGTGGCATCTTGATGGCAATCCTCCCTTTGAAGGAAAGGTACAGCTTGCTGCAACCAGGGCTGGCAGAGAGGTGGACATAGCTCACCTCGCCATTTCGCTGCCTTGTCAGCCCAGGCTGCTGCTCCTGCTGCACCCCTGCCCCGGGTCTCCATGCGCTGCCAGCACCTCAGAGCCTGGCTCTCTCGCTCCAATGCAGCCCCTGAAACAGCACCGCCTCACCCATTAACTCCACAGTGGGGTGCTGCAAAGCTGGGCACGGCTTAGCCATGCCTCCCCCGAGGGCCAAAATGGGCTGTGGAGGACACACGGTGTGCAGGAACAAAAGGATCTGCAGCCTGGACAGAAACGGGCCATCCCTGCCAAGGGGCAAACCACTACAAATATAAGTCCGGTTTTGCAGGGAGAGGAGGAGAGAGCCCAAGCCTGGCTTTAGCTTGAGGTTAATGAAAACACACGCTGGCAGAGGGGAGGAAGGGTCCCAGCTGGGAAAAAAAAAAGGTGCATGGGAGCCGGATGAACCAGCTGGTATGGGTGGGGGTAACAGCAGGAGCTTACAGCTGTGGGAAGAGCCAGGGTGCAGGGCAGAACCCCGCCCCTGGGGCAGGAGGGCCCGTTCTAGGGGGAGAGGTTTCCTGGCTGGGGAGGGGCAGAGTTGTCACTTCACAGGGCCGAGTACATTGAACAGATGGAGCTTTCAAATTCCTATTGAAGAGTTTTAAGCCCAGCTGAGTAGCTCCGTTCAGGAGGGAGGTCCCAGTGCCAGCTTTCCAGGAGCTACAAGCTCTCATTCGATTAATTATTAACGGCATTATTTGGGGTGGGGAGGGGGAAGAAAGGAGGGTTGACATGCATGCACAGTCTTTTTCTTTTTTAACCACTGTGGTGCAAACTTGACTGGAGAAACTCCGGTCTGCCCAGTAGTCCCAAACAAGGAGGGCAGCACTGCTCGCTGGGGTGGGAGGTGAGGATGCTGCACACTGGAGCCTCTTCACACTTGAGCTGCAGTCCCTAAAATGGAGCCAAACCTTCACAGCAGAAGGCCACTGGAGCATTGGGAACATGCTTCTCAGGAGCAATGCCCTGGCACTGCCTGGCCACATGCTGGGAGGAGGCAGGAAAGGCAGCCAAATGCTCAGTCCCTACCAGAAAACATTTTCCCTGCAGCACGGAGACCTGTGTATTTTCCCAGCCAGGTCCAGGGCAAAGGCAGAATATCCCAGGCATGGCCCACAATGCCTGAGAGTGGATTTAGTGCATATTCTCCACTCTTCAGTTTATCAATAAAACATTTTATTGCTTTTAGCCCAGGAAATGACCTTGGATTAGTGGATGCTGTCTGTTCTGGCTGACCTTGGGGAGTTCACAAAGGCTCTTTAACAACCTCCTCTGCCCTGGAAGCATGGATCCCGCCTGTGCGTGTCTGCAAGGAGCTGGGGAAAGCCCTCGGTGCGAGAGTCAGACGTGACAGGCTCCAGCTCAGCACTGGGCAGGCAGGAGAAGGAGAATCAAAGACGTGGGAGGGGAAATGAAGTGATCAGCCAGGGCGTCCTTACCAAAGAGCTGCCAGCTTCTCCCTCTGCTTTCCCACAGCCATGAGGGCTCTCCCCACACCCATCATCCATAAACGGGGGAGGAAAGGCTGGGGACTCTGCTCTGGTCCCCACAGCCAGAACCTGCCAGAGCAGAGTCTGCCCGCAGTCCTCAATGCTTGACTTTCTCCTGCCCACCACACTGGCATACCCACAAGGGGCTACTCTACTTTTCTCCCTATCTGCAGCTCCCAGAGCTTGGTTCAGCCCTGGCCCGAAGGGACAGAGAGCAATGCCAGTTCCCTTCAGCAAGACCATCTGCTTCCATTAGTTCAACCTTCTCAGCTGCAGAGTTCAGCTGTAATTTCCTGGTGCCAGTGCAGGGCAGTGCACAGAAATCCACACTGGGCAGTGAGCTACAGGACACCCTGAGAGCAGGGGGAAGCCATGGGCTCTGGAGATCCTGGTGCCCTGCACTGGGGCTGCCAGCCAGCTGGGCTTCTCTTGTTTCTCACCTGGCCATTTGACTGCTCCCGTGCTGCTGACAGGGTTTCTCTGGTAGAAGAGCTTATGAACATAGGGAGCCCCCCCTTACCCAAGCAGAAAACAGCCACAGCATCTCAGAGCAGTGTGTATTTTCTGTGCAGAAGTGTACTTCTGAAGGGAGGGAATGGGAAAGGAGAAATTGAGAGGAATTTTCCTCCTCAAGGGAACAGACACTACAAGTGAAGAGCTGTAGTGAGGTGAGTGCTGAGCTGTAAGTCAGGGCCAGGTCCCTGCATGCCACAGGGCACAGACAGCCCACCCCCTTAGGCCACCTCCTTGCTGCCCTCCCCTGTCAACATAAAAGCCTCCCTTTTTAGCCATGGCCTCTCCAGTGTCCCCTGGTACTGGACACAGAAGGTCCCCATCCTCTCCTGCAAACATCTCAACCCTTCCAGTGCTGCCCACACAGAGAACCCCCTCCTGGCATTGCAGACAGGTCAGCAGGACCCCCTCCCAGTGCCTGCTCCCAGCCCCCAGATGCTCGTCTCCTCCAGTCACATCCTCCTGAAGAGCAAGCCCTAAAGTGTTAACGGCGATTGGTGAAATGGCACAGCAGATTGCTACAATAAATAATTTACTGATATTTATAAATATTCAAATCAGCAAGCTTCAGAAATTGAAAGGGGGGGGGACTCAGTTGACGGAGAGGAGGGATGTTTAGGGAGGGGAGGGGGGTCTGACATTAATTCCCAGGCTCTCCAAATTCACTCGAGAACTGTTTCTCATTTCAAACAAATATTAAATCTTTTGGTGTCAAGCCTCCAAAAATAAAATATCAAAGACAAAGTCACCACCCCCTTGGTGGCCGATGCCTTGTCTGCCACAACTCTGGGTGCCCTGGGTGGCCCTGTCCTCTCGAACAGCCCCTAACTGGGGGAACAATGGCAGCCTGCACTGGCCAGGTGCCTGGGCACGAGCATAATGCACCTGTAATGCAGCCCACCACAGCACCAACCACCACCCAGGACAGGAATTCCCATTACTATTACCTACAAGACCTTGCCTTCATCTTCCAGGAGGTTTTCTAAATCCCACTGGTAAGAAATGGCTGAATGTTGGTGCAATGAAGATGGAATCAGGACTCCCAAATCCAGTTGGGAGCACAGCTTTGTGACAGGAACAGAACAGGAGATCAGGCCTCCTGACTTTCACTCCTTGCCTCTGGAATGGAATTTAGTCTTGGTGATTCAAGCTGGGGATTAAGAGCCAGAAATGCTGGCTTCCAGCCTGGTTTCCAACCACAGTGTAACTGTCAGTCTCCCCAGCTTTCTGTGCCTTAGTTTCCCCATGCAGCGAAGAGGGAATGAGGGCAATTACCCACCAGTGAGCCTTACCCAGTATTTTGGGGTCTCAGTATCAGCACTCTATGCCACTGTGCTGGATTGTTAGAGAGTCTTTTCCACCTCTGAGCATCCTACTGATCCCTTAGATAGCCAAGGGAGATGATCCCATGTTTTCCCCTGGACCACCCCATTGGTAACACAAGGCTCCAGCATGGGGTGAACTTCCCCTACATGAGTAATGGCTTTTCTAATGCACGGGCAGGCTGTCAGCTTCCCTACTCCCAGTGTTTTATGGGTTTAACTGAACGGCTCTGAACTCCCTAGTAAGAAATAAAGTTATCCCTCAGCGTCCCTTCTAAACATTTCACTCAGTGCAAACGGTGTTTAAGAAAAATGAGGACATATTTCTTCTTAAGGATGCAGTATCCCCCTTCAGAGGCCTAATTTATGCCATATATCACTGGCCAGGGAGAGAAAGGCAGTGCAGACCTCACACTAGGAGTGAGCTGGCCCTAGCACAGCCACTCCTGCTGCAATGGTGCAATGGGCTGCAACTCAAAAAGTCCTCCAGAGTCTGCAGAGTCCCTGCTGAAGAGCCGAGCTGGCTGGCAGGCAGCAGAGCACGATGGACACCTTCAAATGCTCGGCACTGTGCTCCCCCCCGGCTGCCGCATCCTGCCCAAGCACCTCCTCAGCCAGCCCAAGGCAGCGCCCTTGTCCCCTCGACGGCTGAATGGTGACAGCCTCCCCCAGCCCCTCTGCCTCATCCCACCTCTGACACTCCTTTCTCACCCACCGCTGACCTGCTCCACCAGCTCTTCACAGGCATTTGGAACTGCTGGTGGGGAAAGTGGCTCAACTTTGAGCAAGGATAGGACTAACCCTTCTTTAGTAACGCATGTCTGAACATTTTCCTAGGCAGATCTCAAAAACGACTCTAAGTGTGCTTTGATCTTGCCTAATCCCAGCTTCCTCACTGGGAGAGCCACTAAGGGTCTGCTTCATCTCTGCCCTTCCCTTTGCCTTGGTCGGACCTCATGTGCCCTTGAACCTTCAAGGGACAAGAAAAGAACGCCTTTCTGCATTCAAGTAACACAGGAAGCTTCTACAATTAGCAACAGGAGCTGAGGGTAAAGAAGGGGGAAAAAAGTGGGGAACAGAGTCAGGAATTTTGATTCTGCTCCCCACTCTGCTACTGTTCCTTTGCTTTGGGCAAAGGACATCCTGCAGGCAGGCTCCCCTTCATGGATCACCCATTGGGAAAGGATTTCTTGCACAGCTTAATGAGCCCAGTGCCTTTGCAATTTTAGGTACTATTGTAAATTGAATAACAGCAGAGGAAAAGCATTGATAGAGGACAGATTGAAGCTCAGAAGTCCCTTGTGTCTTGCAGCAAACTTCCTAGTTCATTTGTCCATGCAGGGTCTTTGATAAGACATTTCAGCTGTTTCCTTCCTATGAAAACCTGCTCTCAGTGCTTCAACCCAATGCAGTTAGCAGGGTCTTGGGCTCCCCAGGCTGAGCAGCGGCTCCCTGGGAACCTTCTGTCCTCACCATCTTTCTTTCAGATAACATAAAGCCAAGAGGATCAGTTTTTCTGATCCAGTTTCTCTTCCTTATTTATTTGTTATTAATTTTTTAGTCTGGTTAAAAGGTTTACTATCCAGAGGAGCATAAGTAGCCTCACTCAGCCTAAGTAACTCTATAAATCAAGCAGAACTGCTAACATCTACATCACAATCCTGCCATCAATCTCCCCACAGGTTGTGAAGAAAACCAAGGGGAAAAAGATGTGAAAGGGAGAGTGAGGAGTAATAGCTTGTCATCCTCAGGTCCCTGCAGGCTCCCTATGGCCCTTAGAAAACTCCCTGTGATGCCAGATGTGTTGTCGGGGCAACTAAATGCAAACATAGTGCCTAACTTCACCTCTCCATAGCACAGAAGCACGGTTGGAGTGCTGTGCCAGGAGGACACAGTGGGTGCAGAGAGGGAGGGAAGGGGTGGTGGAAGCAGAGGGCTGGGAAAGCCTCTGGAGCAAAGCCCGCTACCTCATGTGGAAGCCAGCTCCCAAAGAATGAAGATGAGGCCAAGACATGAGCCTCTTGGAAACAGGGCACAGATCCCTCTCTGAAGGCTGAAGGAGTCAAGGCAAGGGGTGCAGGGAAAACATGGAGGTGAGATCAAGAGGGAACTGGACTTGGCAGCAAATACCTAACACTGGGGAAACAAAAAAGACCAGAGAGAGACAACAGATCCTTTAAAGGATAGATTCAGAAGGGAATTGCTCAAAGTTTCATCATTTCCTCTTGGTGACAGTCTTTAATGAGTGATTTTACAGTGAACCCCAAACCACCATGATCCAAGTCAGTGGACAGCAGCTCCCTGGTGTCAGTCTGGGCTCATCCCTAACTGAGAGCAGGGGTTAAGTGAGCCGGCTCCTAAAATAGGGTACCTCTGACCCTTTGGTAGTTGGTCGGCAGTTTAAGAGCAATTTGCAATCCCTTTCAGCACTATTAAGCTCAGACCCAACAAAGAATGCAGACTGCTAATTAACTGCAGTAGGAAGTTGGGAGCTGAATAGGAGTTGGGAGCATGAATGCTTGTTACACTACTAAGAAATGCAAGGCCAGAGAAAGTTCATTATTGTGGTCTTTCAAGGTCCTGCGAAGTAAATCAGTGTGTCAGCCTGCAGGAGGTGAGTGAAACCTCAGCAAGGGCTGCACACAAAGAGCAAAACCAAAGCATCTCAGCCTTCCAGCTCATGTTATGGCTTCTCCACAGCCCCTGGCTGCTGCCTGAGCTGTATGTGAGCAGGTAACTGCTCTGGGTGGGGTGTGCAAAGGGGGCCCTCAGTGCCCTTAGAGGTTTCTGTGATCCCCAAGTGGGGCTGAAGTCTTTTGTGAATCCAGAGCAGGTACCCATTACACACACCACTGGGAGCTCAAGGGCTCCTGAATCCCTGAAGATGTCTGTGACCTGCAAACGTGCCGTGTGGTTAGGAGAAATGCTTCCATCCTGTTGGAAGGAATGATCAAGCCAGAGGAGAATGAGCTCTGGTGTGAAAGCAGTGGGTCATGCCTGAGTTGTTAACTCAGCAGTCCTGTTAGAGCAGCACAGGAGAGCAACCCCATGGCTGGGCCATGTGGGCACTCACCCCGTGCTCCCCAGTGCTCACACCACTCTAATTCCGTGTCTTGCCTTTTGTTGCTCTTCCTTCTGGTCATTAGGGCTCATCTTCTTATCTCCTACGTCCTCATGAGCCCATCCATGTGCCTGTGCTATGACTGACTGCAAACACCCATTCGTGAGAATGCACACGTGCATAGAAACGTGCTCGTGCAGGTACACTACCACATGCAGAGGCACACATGACCCTGCACACAAACACACACAACTGGATGCACATGCTAATGCACACCAGCCTGTGACTGTACATCTGCACATACATATACGTACATACAGACACAGCACCTGCACCCTGCACACACCTGCCCCCCACTCAGCCCTGCCCACGCAGCCAGCACCCCACAGAGCCCACCAGCACCCACGCAGAGCCCACGAGCAGTCACATACGCAGCCGCCACAGGCAGCCGCCGACGTGAGCCTCACTCACACCACGCACACACTGAGCCCGCGCACCAGATGCAGTTTGTTCTGCAGCTTGGAGTGAGAAGACAGTGGACTCCCAGCTGGACCCTGCAGCCAGACTTGCAGCAGGGACAGACACACTCCCCATCCCACCAAAGAGTCCCTCTTTAGCCCCAGCCCATCTGCAGTTCACACCTTAAGCAAACAGAGCACCGGGGAATGTCTCACTGGAGCTGACGTCCCAGCAGAGTGTGTGTGCCAGGCAGGGGATCTCTACCTCTCCCTCTCCCTCTCTCTCTTCCACTCGCATCTTTTCATGAACTCTATTTCTCTTTCCTTTCTGAAAACAACTGAGCTGTAAATACTGTTTAACCTTCTTCCCCCCTTCCCCCTCCCCTCTGCACTATAAAAACACAAATATGCCATAACTCAGCTGGCTCAGCCGCCGCGCCTCCAACATGCCCTGCTCCAGGCCTCTCAGGAAGGTCATAACAAACGACTTTCCGATTCAGTGCTCCTGAAATAATTTTGTGTATTAAAACCTGAATCTGCACTTTCTGGACCGAAAGCCTCTCTTAATTATGGCAAGCGTCCTTGGGATGGACAGTGATCCTTCACTACAGCACTGCTAACCAACCGGAGAGGCAGTGGCTCTGGCTCCCCACCACCACCTCCTCCCGCTGCCCCCTCCCACCACCACCCAACCCACAGCCCCCCTT
>VWYO01013820.1:216653-245372 GCA_013400275.1 Rhadina sibilatrix | reverse complement strand
ACTTATTCACCAGGGAGAGCAAGTGAGTGAGAGTGTGTGTGTGCTGGGGAGGGCAGTTGGCAGAAGGATAGACCCAGCCCTAACTGGAATGGACCTGCCTGTCCTTCTAACAAGGGCATAAACTTTCATTAGCGATGCACACAGTCAAAGGCAATTTAGGGAAACGCGCTGTACAGAAAAGGAAACCTCAGCGTTTTTACTCCGTGGCTCCTTGGCTCCGTCCAGGGGGCTCTATCCTTGAGCTCTGCTTGCGCTCTCCAACCAAAGTGACCCCACTGGCCACGGGGGAGGCAGGAGGGAGCCAGAAAGAGGTTGGGGCTGCTCTGGGGGATGCGTGTACCCGGCCACGCCAGCAGCCTGCACGCCTCGAGCTGGGCCAGGGAAGCCAGTCAATATTAATGTCTTGCTGGAACACACTGGTTCTACAAGAGGCTCAGAGGTATCTGTTGCTCTGCCCACTGCAGAGCTTCATCCTCCAAGGGGCTAGTCCTCCCCAAAGGTCTCTATTTTGGGTTTCTGCACACTGATAAGGAGCTTGTAGCCCCCTGATGCTCCTTTGGGGCATTAGTTACAAGCCAGCTCTGCCCAGACCAAACAGATGTGTCGCTGCTGCTCCTGTTTCCGCAGGATATACAGACTAGTTACTTTTGCAGCTGGGACATATTTGGCCTCATACAGGAACCTGGAAAACACCATTCCTAAAGGGATGGCTCCTGCCAGTGGCCCCAGGAGCAGGCACAGCTCTGCAGAGGATGGACACAAGCACACGGCTGGAGGGAGAACAGCCCAACATGAGGGGCTTGGTGGGATCTGAAAGTCATGACCATGTCTTGGAAATGAAACAAAACTATCTCCAGCTAGCACTCTCTTGGCCCTTTGGCTTTGAGGTTGAAGTTTATGCACTTTAAGCTAGCTATACGTTATACATGCCCAAGTGTGGGAATCCCTGTGCATATCCCTATTATTTGCTCCAACATGAAGCCCTGACAGTGGTTTTCATACAAAAGTGGTTTTTTTTTCCTTTTTGTATGACATACATCCAGAGATAATATAAACCCATGAATTTAATCCTACTGATAGCAGGTCTACACATTACTGGTACTTTTCACAGACCCCTGCACTCTCCCAGCCCTGTGCAGTCCCAGTGCAGGCTCAGCCCCTGCAGTGCTGGCTGGCACAGAGCTGGGCATACGTCTGCCCCATCTGCCATGTTTGGGGTATTTGAACTAAAGTAGAGGGTTAAAAAAAAAAAAAAAAATTCCAGGGGCAGCCAATGCTCAGCTGGAAAAACACAAAGTGCCGAGAACAGCAAACCCAATCAATAACAATCACAACCCCAGCAGCGGGTGAGGAAAGCATGAACTGTTTTGGCCTGCTCCCTGCATGCTCACCCACTTGGGAAAACACACACTCCTCAGAGGCCCATGATTTTATCCCCTCCCATTCCACCCCACACTCATCCCTCACCAAAAAGCTTTATGGAGTGCAAGTCCCCCATGCTCCTGTTCTGGCCAGAAAATTGGCAAAGAGCAGAGAGGGGGCCCTGCACAGAGGAACTGGACTCCCAGGAATGAGCTGGCACCTGAGGAAGGTTCTTTCTCCCAGCAAAGTGCTCCTTACATCCCACACCCTCCTAACCTCCCCTCCCCTCCAAAGTTTTGCCCTTTGTGCCCCGTTCCCATCCCAGTTGCTGGCCTTGGCCTTAGGGTGCTCTTCTTCTCCCATCTTCTTTCCTCAAGTTCCCAGCACCATTCCACCCTTCTCCTTCCTAGCTCCAGCCTGGGGAGGGGGAACACGGAATTCTCTCAGGAAAAACATGGGAGCTCTCCCTTCTCCTGCTCTCATGTCACTCCTCACTCAGACTGTACAGATTTGGGGGATTTTACTGTAGCAGCAGAGGTCAGCAGGAGTTGAAGGTTTTCAGATCATATATGTCACTCTATATGGTCTTGTCTATAGTGAGTGCTAAATATAGCCAAGCCAAACCTGGAGGTGACTTCAGTGCTGTGGTGCAGGGACAGCAGCCACTGCACAGTCACTCTCCACCTCAAAGCGATGCAGATGTCAGAAGTCACAATCCAAAACCAAGGATGCCTGTGTATTCTCTGTTCTCCCACTGCCAAGAGCGTGAGCCAGGCTCTCTCCCTCTCTCAGGTCTCCATGATTCCTCATTTTGAGGAGTCAAAATGAAACATCATCTTCTTGTTTCAAGGTCCATTTTTTTTTGTGGGATGTTGTACCCTCATATGTATGACATGCCAGCATCTGTGTCAGCACAGCTACTTAAAAAGTTAACCAGTGGAAGAAGCTCTGAATAGAAGGGGAAAGTCTCTTGTGTGGGTCAGAATAATTAGACTGAGCTCAAATTGGCTTTAGGCATCTGCTGCTGTGTCTGAGCAAAATCAAGCCATGCTGCTTCCATCAGCATCTCTCTGCTGTTGGCCTCACCCTGCAGAACTGAAGGGATTGCATATACTGCCTTGTATAGGGCATCTCTGGGAACAAGACTTGCTTCAACTGAAGCCATAAAGCTTCCTTATCCAGATATCATTAAAGCCAAGAGAAAAGAGGCCAGACAGAGAGATTGAGATGAGCCATTTCCCCAACAAACTTGCTTCCCTTTTTCATTTGCTCCTTTCTTTTTTTCCCCTTTAACTGTCATTAAAATAACAAGTTTCTGTTACAGTCTAAACATTCCCACATTGTATAAAGGGTTATGTTACACTAGAGTCACTGCCGGGCCCAGTGTTTGCACAGAAACCTCACTGCAGGTCCCCCCTCCTGACGAAGTGACTTATTAAAGTTTAAACAGTAATTAACAGAACAATAAAAATAAAGGGATGTTTGGGGAGTCGTAGTGCACACAGGGTTTTTGGCAGTGCCAGCACTTTTCAGTGCCCTGCGCTGGCAGAAAAAACGGCTGCAAAACCAGTGGGAGAGATCTTGTGCTGGAAGGCAGGAGTAAGGCCAGGGTACGATCCCAGCCCCAGCACAAGGGTGTAGGGAGCAGCAAGATGCAAGGAAAGGGCTTGGAGAACTGGGGAAAGGATGCCAAAGGGCCACCTGGCAGGAAGCTGACCAGATTCAGTGGTCACCACCAGCCCTGCCCTCTGTGTGCACATCAGACAGCATCAAGAACTCCCCTGCTGAACTTGCCTGTTCTTCCATTCTCATGACATGGCTTGGACAAGCCCCCAAAAATCTGCATTTGGGGAATCATATCTCAGAAGCCAGAGCTGGGTTTTGGGGAAGTGGCTCCTTTATTTTAAAAGAGTAGTAGAGAGGAAAGAGCAACCACAGAGCAAACTCCTGAGAAAAATCTTGCAAATAGAGAGACCTTCTATGGGAGACTCCAAGACCAGGCCCCTTGCCTGGGAACTTTAAAAACAGATGGGAGACGTCCTGTAGGCACAGGCCCTGGCCCTGTGCAGGTGTGAGCTGCAAATCCAACAGCATGGTATAAGTTCTGGGGTCATTCCCTCCTGAAATGCATCCAGAGCCAGCATCACAGGGTATATCCTTAGTGCCTTGCCAGAGCCAGAACTTTTCCAACCCATGTGAAGTTGGCTAATCAGAGCTCCCTTTACAGGAGAAAATTTGCTTTTCCTCTGTTTTGCTCCCATTCCCAGTAGCCTCACTTGCCCAGGATGGGCTCTAGAGAATGTGGGTAGAGTTTAAACTTAGGTTGTCAGCCCTCCCTATTACCCAACGTGCAGCAACTCAGAAAGATCACATCTGAAGATATTTTTGGTGCCTATTGTAGCTATTCTCAAATGTTTGCCTCAGTAGCTCACAGTGCTAGCTGGCTCCAGCCCTGATGTGTGACTCAGTACACACAGTATTGTGCAGTCCCATGTTTGCTAAATCTCTTCCAGTACAACTGCTCAGTTTGCAAATAAAAAGACAGTGAGGGTGTATTTTCTGTGCAGAGGGAACTCAGGGAGTGCTGCCTTGAGCCTCTCCCAAATCTGCCACTTGGCTCCTGGTCTGTCTGGGAAGCAGCATGGATCTGACCTCACCTGACCTGGGAACTGCCCTACTACTATGAGGACACACATGGAGACATCCATCACCAGCTGCTCCCAGTCAGCCCATCGCTCCCTTCCCTCTGCTGGGGTGCAGGAGCAGGAAACCTCAGGAGACACCCCCAGAAGTCTCAGTATCGCACCAGTACAGGTCACCCAAGTGAGGACACTGGGACCCAGTGTGCCTGCTCACACTTCTTGGAGGATAAGTCCCTTTGTGAGGTGGGCTTGGCAATGCCAGCTTGGATCTGATGACCTTAAAGGTTTTTTCTGACCTAAACAATTCTATGATGCTGTGAATTCAGCCCAGGCTTGCAAGGTGCTGGCTTATTAAGCCATGAGGAAGCCTGCATCAGTCATGACAGCCCTGCAAACTAGTGCCAGGGTGGAGGGCTGGCACGTCAGGGTCCAGAATTAATGAAACCAAAACCCTTTCAAACTTGGTGATTCTACTACATTTGGGTGTAAATTGACAAATTTGCCTGGAGTTCCAGGGAGGATATGAAATGGAAGCAAGGGGGAAGGGGGAGGTTGAGTTGAAGACACACTGAAGCCCTTTTACTTTACACCTGCGTTTTAACTGGGCTCCAGCAGCTGAGCTGTGTGGCACACAGCTCTCCATGCCTCCCTTGCTGCCTTGTCCCATTCAGCACCCCCTTCCCTGCTCAGGATGTCTTCACAGAAGCCTTCCTGAATCCTCATGGGGTTCTTGGGTCCCACTGCTAGGGAGGTAAATGGGATATGGCAGATACATCTCCATTCACAGCCTTGTTCAGCCAGCAACACTATGTCCTCTTATCCCCAAACTTCTATTGCAACATTTTTTTTCTCTGTGGCTTTTCTTCGTCCCCTGGGATATTAGGTGCCACTGGCTCTCTAGGGCAACTCTCTTGCCCTAGAGAGAGTTTCCAAAGTAAGCCCCTGAATCTACTGCAAGTCAGGCAGAGTAACTTCCGCCTGAAACCCCTGATCAGCTGAGCTGCTGGCTCTGGTTTTTTTCTTATTTTTGCTGCCCCAAGTGAACTGGGTGCACAGGAACAGCAGCTAGGCTTCAGCACTGGAGCAGGATGCTGTCAGGGTCAGCAGTTCACAGGAAGGGCAGGTACAGGTGTCTGTCTTTCTGACTCACCCCAGAGGTCTCTCTGCACATTCCCATTCTCTGAACTTAGGTTAGCTGAGCTGCCAGTCCCTTTCTGGAGAACTCTCCTCCCCACCAACTGAGGATGGGCAGCTCATCTCCAGACACTCAGCCCAGTGCCTCAGCTCTTCCTGACTTGCTGGGCTTGATCCCTCTCTAACTGATCTTATGCTCATGTCACTCTGCTTGGCTCAGGAGAATTATTTCCCAGCTGACACCACATCAGTGGCAGATGGGAGCTTATGCCTTTCCACTGCCACTCACACTAAACTGAGAGAAAAAGAAATGCCACCCAAATCTGAACTTTTCATTCCATTCACCCAACTATGGGATGATTCTCAACTCCTGGCTGTGCTGGAGTCAGGGTCTCCAGACTCATTTGCAGTGAGAGTGGCAGTGCTTGAGAGGGGAAAGGTGTTGAACAAGTACAAGTAGGTGCAAATAGAACAACATAAGGTGCCCCCAAGTCAGCACTCACATGCATTTTCCTCGGCCATGTCTGAGGAGACTTGGAGTTAGAACAGAGCACAGCTTTGCATGGGGGTCTCAAACATGTTCACAATGCAGAAAGACTGTCCTGTGCACTTCCTTTTCCAACACGTCGTTCAGGATGTCTCTACAGCAATGCCAGTAACTGCCTGTAGGGAATGTTATGTTAGAAGATTATCTAATGCACTCTTAATCATCTGGTCTTGCAATCTACAGTGGGAAATCAGAGCAGCCAGCATAGTATGACCCTTCCACCAGACACCTCTGAGTTCAGATGCCATTATCAGTGGTAGCCTGGTTCATGTCCCAGAACTTAAGCTCTCTTTTGGTTAACAGGCCATGAAATTATTTAAACTATTCTTCATGTTACATTCTGTTATATTTGTAATTAACACAGAAGATCAGCAGTGCACATTCTGTGTGTTGCTGAATACAGGGGAGACAGTACTTAGAAGCACTTAGTCTTAACCTAACTGTCCTGTTAGGTTTAGGGGAAGCCAACCCTTCAGAGCAGACCTGTCCCACAAGGAAAGTGTTGGTATTGTCAGAGACCTTAACCCACAAATGTCTGCAATATGATATGGGAACCAGCACCCTAAAATCTGGTGTTACCTCCTTTTTTTGGAAGGGACTTTTAAACAAAAGCAAACAGTCTGCCAGCACACTCAGTGTTCAGCGCCATCTTCAATCAGGGAAGCCTAATTATACCCATTATACTGATGAGGAAGCACTGGCACAAAGCTACACATTCATATGGCTACAGATACAAAGCAAATCAGTGGCAAAGCTGGAATTAAACCCAAGAATCATGGTGATGAGCTCATCGCCCACCTCAGCACAGTCCCATGCAGCTGGTCATGACCAGTCCTACCCATGTCCTTCCTGCAGGTTACAGTGCTGGTGTGGAGCCCTCCACACACCTGCTTAACAACTAGAAGTTTCAATTCCTGTGCTGAGATGGTTTGGGGTGCTCTGGGGCACTCAGGGACTGGTCACATCACCTGGCCCACAAGGACCAGTCAACTCAGCTCCTTGTATGAGAGACAAACTGGTGGGCTGCAGACACCCAACAGCCAAAACATCAGGTCTGAGCTACTAAGAGACCCTGTGACCACAGAGAGCAGGCAGGGATGAATCATCTGTTCTTTCTGAAGCAGCTTAATCAATTCCCCTGCATGTGGATCCTCGCAGCAGGTCCAGCCTGAGCCCTCTACATATTAATGATCCCCTGGGACATACAGCCCAGAGATCTTCCTTGGCACCAGGGTCCAGCACTGGCCCTGCACACTCCCTGCCAGGTGCTGGGTGCTCTGGTCTAAGATAGGCTGCAGAATCCCTCGGGACTGAGAGTCATTACATAAACAATACAGTAGGATCATGGGCTGTAATTGTAAAAGCACCAGAGGTCTTGGCATCGGAGTCTGCCTCAGCAAAGGCCTCTATATGGAAACCCAAACTAAACAAACAAAAGCCCAAACTCTCTTTGTGCTTAATGAATAATAACAAATAGTAAATAATAACCCTAAGAGCCAAACTAGCAAGACAGATGTGAGGCACCAGGGCAGCTCTGAGGAAACACTGGTCCTATAGTAGTTGCCCTTCTTCCCCAGTTTCCAGTACACTGAGCTCAGGTCATCAGGTTCTTGCAGGATTAGGTCCAGGGGGAAGCCTGGGATTTCTGTCAGAAATGTGGGTAGGAACTGCAGCCTTTGTATGTCATTGGCCTGGGATGTTCACCTGCTAAGTGAGCACACACAAACTCAAGCCCAGCTCCTTCTTGTTGCAGATCTGTCTTTAAGAGCTAAAGGCAAAAAGAAGCAGATGGAGCTGAGCAAGGGAATCCAGGTAGGTGTGAGTCCGGAGAAGCCTCTCCCCAGCATCATTACAGTCTGGAGTCAGAGTTCTCCACCTGTTCTGTGCAAGCTGAGCTCCCGGCAGGACACCAGGATAGCTGCCTGGCAGGGACATGGGCTGAAACAAAGGGCCTAATTTAAGTATTTTTTATAACTCGCTGCTTGTGACAGTGGGTTTAGCAGTTGCCAGCCATCTGGAATAAAGAATTACAGCCACCTCCCCTAATCCTATATTGCCTAAACCCTAAAGCTGGTTATGGTGCAAGGATGAGGCAGCAGGTTGGGAGGAGATAGTGATGGGAAGGTGGGGGTGGAGAAGGGACTGCAGGAAAATTGTCAAACTTACTTCTTTTTCCTGCAAGGTGCTGGATGGCCCCAGATATGTCAGAAGTATTTTTGCTAAGAATCAAGAGAAGACAGAATGAACAAAAACAGGGGAGAGGGGAGACAAGGAGTCCTCCATGACCACACAGTCGCATGCACCACACACACACGCACACAGAGGCTTACTGGTCTGCGCAGGGCTGTCAGGTAAATTAGATCTGAAAGCTGACAATTTCTGACCATATTTCCTTGATTATTTCAAACAAATGCACACCAGCCGCTGTAAGGAGATTAAAGTGACATAAACGTCCCGAGTGGGAGGAGGGAGGGCAGAGAATTCAGGTCACCCCCATCCGTCCCCCATTTGACAGCCGCTATATCGCTATCCAGTCCAATAAAAAAATCCCCCCCTTTTGCTTTAATTAATTTTACAGCTAGCTTGCTTAATTACTTTCAATCAAAATCCTCCTGCCATCGCAAAATTAGAGATGGTTGAGCTCCATTAGCCTAAATTCTTCATTTCCATATAGAAAGAGGCTCCCTCGGCAAAGCCAACAGGGCTCCCTCCTATTCTAGCTGCCATTGGGCAGATGCCTTTCCCTCTGTCTGTCTTCAGTTCCTTGGGAGAAGCAAGGCAGGAAGGATACAGTCCTGTTCCCACCTTCCACTTACACAGAGCATCTCTCCTTGAGAGGCCTGGACATGGGAGACCTCTCTGCTCACAGCAAAGACTACAAGAGGTGGGGACAATCTGCCCTCCTGGCCCTTCCATGGCCATGCTGCAACAAGCTTTTCCATGGCTGTACAAGGGAGCTGGATGGCCCAGTGCTTCTGTCATGCTCCCAGCACTGGGGACAGGATCTGAAAGGGAAACTGCTCTCACTACAGTTGATTTGAGCACTGCCACTGTCACCCCACACGTGTGCAGGCATCACTGACTCCAGGTGATCTCGGTGGACACGTGGAAGGCACTTTGAGGGGACACGGGCAGATCATCTTACATTTGCCTGCTGTGGGTTTGGTACCTTCCTTCAGAGCGTCTGGCACTGTGGGCCACAGACCTGTGACATTCCTGCAGCTGCCACAGGCATCAGTAGCACCTCTCTCCAGCAAAAAAATCCTGAGCTGTCCCATTTTGGGGACAATGGAACCTTCTCTGAAGCACAGGGAGTGGCAGCAATAAGCTGCACTGTAGAGGAGACTAGAGGAGACTGGGTGGAGAGGATTGATGTAGGAGGAAACCCTGGAAGGAGCTGGTCACTCTGGGAGCAGAGGAGAACCAGTTGCTCTCAAAGGACTACAAGAACATGGAATTATCCAGACTATTCCATGCTTTCCTCCCATTTCCTACGGCCGCCTCCTTTTCCACACACCCAAATTAATTGCAGAGCAACGGTTCTACTGGAATTTTACCTGCACTCTGTACTCTGTGCAGGTACTGAGCCCTGGGGACCAGCCAGTGGAGCCCAGCCCCTGCTCCCTCCTCCCAGCACCTGCCCAGGCCACATGTACACCTAACCTGGAGCTGCAGGAAGGTCACACCAGTGGCTCAGTCTGTGCACTTCCCCACTCTTCAGAAAGCCCATGGGGATTCATAAGCACCAGAAGCTCAACTCCCCCCCCACCAGCTCCAGGGAGGACAGGTCACACCCTTCTTCTTTAGAACAAAATGAAGAAGAGACAAACACAGACCTATTTTGTTTATAAGCTTAAAACTGAATCCAATGGCACATCTACCTAGGGATTTTAGATTAAATGGTTTAAGAAACTCAAATAGGCTTTTTAATCTGGTCAAATAAAAAGAGTCCCAAAGAAGCAAAGAATTCACCCTGCTGAGCCTCACACCTATGCCTAGACAACCAGGCTTGAATGGCTTTCTTGCTCTCTGCCACTCCTTCCCACCCTGGCATGGGATAGAATGTATTTGCCAAAATCTGGAAGCTTAGGGTACACCCTGTTCAGGATTTGTGAAGACTTCACTTTCCCATGGACGACCCACTTCTATCACACTCTATAACACTTTCTTCAGCCTTTCTGTGTCCTTCCATGCTTATGCTGTTCAGCTGGGCCTTTCCCCTAACACCAGCCAGACAGTCAGCCCAAGTCTGATGGATGGAGACCAACCCCACACAGACTTGGGCAGTGTGATGAACATCTGGAGCTGAATCCTGACAGAAACCAGGATGCAAAGGCTCTATTCTCTGGTGGATAACCACCTCTCCAGGACTTCCAGCCTCCAGGATCACATCTCACCAACTTTCCAAAAGAAGCAGCCCCCTCACTGCGGCTGTTCCAATCTGGAAACGCTCAGAACCAGCCCTCCCCTGAACACGCTCTGCAGTAAAATTCCCGACTTGTGTCTCGCCTGCTCCAATGCTCAGAGCAGCCAGGACAATAGAACAGAGAGCCCCTAAATCCACCAGACTCACCCTAAATAGCAATGGCCCATAATTTTGCCTGACATTCAGGAGCTTGTTATTCTTTCCTCTCGTCGCCTGGCTGGAGCTGTTCAGACCCATCAGTGTTATTCTATGCATTAAATGGGAAAAAAACCAACTCAACAACAACCCGGAGAGTGTCCAAGCCTGCCCAATGAGGGCTGAAGGGGCAGTGTCCGTAGCTGAGCCAGCAGTGGGAGAGCAGGAGCAATCAATGCTTCAAACCCAGACCCATCCATTCTGCAGAGGAACTGCACGAGTGGGTCCTGCAGAGACCCCCAGCAGAAACAAACACCCTTTTCTCTGCTTCCATCCCTATCAAGGAAACTGTAATCTCTCTCAACCCTTCCAGTCTCCCACCTGGTGCCTGGGAAGGCTGCTGCCCACCCCTCCCCACCACCTGGCAGTGGGGAGCTTTAGCCACAACAGTTTGGGGTTTTTTTTCCAGGCTGGCTCCAGCTGATTAAGGACCTGCAACAGGATGTAGGGATTACAGCAAAACCTGGCTGCAAATCAGCTGAGGCACAGAGCCAAAGGAGAGAGCGAGGATTGCCCCCAGCCTGGCTGCCAAACCGGCACTCGTCCTGCTGAGAGGCCGCGAGGGCCGGAGCTCAGCGCTGGAACAAGGCCCCTGCCCTCGCTGGCTCTGCTGGGGAATGGCCTGCAGCCCACACTGACAAATGTGTCCACACGAAGGGCAGGGCTGCGAGGACATGGGATCTGTGTCTTACGGGGCTCTCTGGAGAGAGGAAAATCCCTACAGCCTTGCTCTTTGTGCCCTCAGCTCAGGCCAAACAGAAGTGCAAGGGAGCAGGTACACCCCTACCTCCTGATTTGAGCAGCAGGAGCAGCCTGAGCTGGAGATGCCTCGTGATTCCCAAGTATCTCTGCCAGAATCTGCACCATGTTGAGCTTCTAGTGAGTATCCTGCAATAACACACTACAAAATACTATGTGCTGAGTTTTTAATCCAGGAAGAAGTGATCAGGGAAAGCAATAATCTCAGTTGGCACATGGAGCACAGCAGGATCTTGCTTCTAGGGAAGCATCAAGAGCAGAATTCGCTTCAAGGAAACTCTGGGGCTTTTTTTTTCTTCTGCTAACACTGATCCCTGCCTGGACCAGCAGCAGCAGCAGCAGCTCCCAGCATCTCTCTAAAGTGCCTGTCACTGCAATATCCAACTGCTGATATCCCCTAGGGAACATCCCCCCAAGCCTGGGTTTTCCACATCCCTCTTAGATTGGAACAAGAGGGACAGCGGCAGTGGGAGCAGCCCTCCTGCTCTGACCTGAAGCTGTTAGCCTCGAGTCCTGTTTTAATCAGGTCTGGCAGAGCTGCTGCCTCGCTTCCCAGCCTGCCACCTCAGAGGGATAATTTGCCAGCGCCTTCCCGGAGAGCTCAGTGGAAATACTCTGCAGAGCTGGAATCTGCCTCTTCTTCATGGCCAAACCCTCTGAGCTTCATGCTGGCACATCTCCCTCTCGTAGTGACCCCCAGGCTCTGTCTGTATAAAGGAGATCATGATGATGCCAGGACTTGGTCCTCTTTTCCAAGCGCTGCCTGGCCAAGATGTGGCAGTAAGAGGGGGAAGCTGCGTGAAGCAGCAGGAGGAGGTGGAAATCTGTCTGGCAGCAGCAGCACAGAGACTTCTTAGTGCTGCCCACCAGACTCATTGTAGCAGAGAAACTCTGGAGTCAGCTCCTGCCGAGCTGGGGCTGCGGGGGAAAGCAAGAGTCGATATTGCAGGCAGAGACCACTGGGATACCACTGAAAGCTGCTAAATATGACCAGGTTAGCACTTTAGTCTTTAATGGCAGGTCACCATTAATAAACCCAGGGCCCCAGGGTGCAGTACAGAGCCTCCCTTCCCCCCTCCCCAAAATACTCATTTCATTAACTTCTCTGTGCGTGGCGCTCAGCACCTGCCAGAGGCTGGGCAGCCAGGAGAGCCAGCAAGGGTTAAGGACACCTTATGGCACAACTAACTGCTCTTCAGACAGGACGGAGCAAGGCAAGTCTGCACAGCATCCATCTCCTCCCCAGTGCTCCCCTCTGTGTCTTGTTCCCCCAGTTCATGCTGGAGACCAGCCCACAGCTTTTGGTTCCACAGAGACAGGGAGGCCTGGGAAAGCTCTGAGTGGGGAAGCACTGTCACAAGCCCATGGCCAAGGGACTGAGGGCTGCCAAAGGACAGCAGAAACATGGCCCCAAACCCAAACTCCAGCACCAAGTCCCTCTGGCCTTCAGAAAGCCACTTCCTGTCACCATGCCTTGCTCTCCCCATCTCTGGAAAGATGACAACAGCACTGGTGGCCACAGCAAGGAAGGGCAGAGGGGAGTTACTTTGGATCCAGACAGGGATAAAACGCTAGTTGAATGAAGAGACTGGGCAAACAATAAAGGCCAAATACTGCTTTTGGGGAGCCTGGGATGACCCATGGGATTGCCCCAGTATAAAAAAGGGTGAACTTGGCCATTGCAAAAGCTAAGCAGCAGAGAGGGGCCAGGGGAGCCAGCACAAGGTGGGACTACTCTGTCTCCACACATGCCCCACATTCTCTGCAGCCTCACAGATCCTCCCACAGAGGCCTCTGGTCCCAGGACTGCAGGACAGATGACAAGGTGAGTGGCAAGCAGGACGGAGCTTTGCTCCACCTGCTTCCACTGTGACACCAACCACTTCCCAGAGGGATGGCGGGGCGGAAGGAGGAACAAATATATGTTCCAGCTGCCAAAAATCCCATCCTGAGTCTCTATCGATCTGCCCTACTTGGCAACTGAAGCTGCAGCCACCGTCTGTGGTGCTTGATCAATAAGACCTGGGCAGACAGGGAAGGAGAGGCCCTTTTATGGGAAGGCAGTTCTTTATGGGGAAGTATTTTGATTTTTAGAATGAGTGTGGAGTCAAGGAAGAGGAAATACTGGGACTGAAGTTGCAGTTTAGTTTGAACTAATTTCAAATACCTGCTGAGCCCTTCATACTGGGGACCTCCTGCCCATAGGAGCTGCTCCAGCCTCTGTCCTCTCTGTCCACTCAGGACAGAGGCAAGAGCCTCTTGCCCACCCTGGGTGCTTTCAGTGCAGAGGTGTCAGCTGTAGCGATGAGCCGGTACATTCCTGATGCACAGCACAGAGCCTGTGCCTGGTAATTCTCCAGGAGCTCCCTACAGATCTTCCCCAGGGACCTGGGGAGAGGTGGAGATTCTGCAGCCATGTGAGAAGGAATCACTGCGCTGCTCAAAGAGCCTCCAGAGATGCCTTGAGTCCCCAGGAGGCACTTTGTGATGACTTCTGCAGTGTGGCTCTCACTGGGGCCAGCCAGGTGGGAAGGTCTTGGCCTTGGTGGCAATAGCATGGCTGATTCAGCAGAGAAGATGGGCTCTGATGGGCCTGCCTACACCATTTCCATCCTGCCTAGTGGGAAGCATCATGCCCTGCCTCTCAGCCTCTGCATGAAAGGGATCACAGCCTGGTAACGACACAGTGAGCCAGGCAGGTCATGGACCAGGGAGCTGATGACTGCCATTGACCTCTTTTATCCTTCTGTGCCTGGAGACCCCTTTCTTATGTTCAGGTCATGTAGCTGGAAGAGAGCTACACTGGAGACCAGGTGACCTGCTGGAGGAGAGTCCTGTGTTTGACTGCTTTGATCACTCTGGAATTTTGCTAATTTTGTGCCTGTAACACCACCAGGAGAAGGCAGAAGAGGAGGAAGTATTAGAGAGGGCTGGGTAGGGCCAACTCCAGTGGCAGAGGTGCCCCCCTTCCAAAGCCAAGAACGAGTGGCAGCTCATCAGCTGCCAATTAGAGCTGGCTGCAACGGGAACAGTGCATTGGGTGTCACCTCCAAACGCCCTTTGGATAGACTGGGGGGGGGGGGAACGGGGTGTGAAGAGAGAATCTGCAGTTGTTCCAACTTTTCTTGCTCAGCAGAACAACTGTTGCTGTCCTTTCAGTACAAACCCAGCAACTGTTCCCAAAAGCTCAGCCTCCTCAGCTCCTGTCCTTAAAAAAACCCCACCAACCAATCTCCAAAATGATGGCTTCTGAGTCAGGGCAAAAATGTTATTAACAAAAACATCACTCAGGGGTGGGACACCTGCTCCCTGACAAGCAACTGGCCTGGCTGCCCATGGTTAGAGTATTACATCAGACCCCAAAAAGAGAAAGGAAAGGGAGGGAGAAGGGGAGAGAGTGGAAAAGAACAGACAGAGGGAGGATGACAGCAGAAGGGAGTAACAAAGACAAAGAAGAGCAGGAGAGGGGAAGCACAGAAAGAAAAGAGCAAGTGTGAGCGTATGTGAGAGACAGAGCAGGAGAGAGCGGGAGCGTGGGGGGGAGCCGGGAAGTGTGCGGGAAGTGGCAGTGTGTGTGCAATAAAGTGTGGGAGTGCATATGTGTGAGAGACTGAGAGCATGTGCATATGGCAGAGACCGGAGCGAAGAGGAGGAAGAGTAAGGAAGGGTGAATGATACTGTGAAAAGCAAAAAGCTTGGAAAAGTGTAACAAGAAAACAGGGAGGAAGAGGGAAACAAAAGCTAAAGTGAAGGACATTGAACAAATGAGTCTGGTAAAGCAAGACAGCAAAGATAAGAGTGGGGAGCAGGGATGGGAAATGGAGGTGGGTGCACTTGGGATGGGACAGAGACAGGGTGAGGATCAGGGAGAGGAAAGGGAGAAGAGGACAGAAGAGAATAGGGGAATAAAGAAACAAACAGGGGTGAGGGAGCGAAAGATGTCTATTAAAAACCTCAGTGCATAACACAAAATGTCAGGGTTTATAGCTTCATTCTTGGCATTGCTGGTACTGAGAACCCCACACAGAAATGTCACTGCTTGTCATGTTTAATCACCTGCTATTTGTTAACACCTTCGCTGCGAGGAGTCTGCCCCTCACCCCTTGCAAGCTCTCCTTTTGGAGAATAAACTGTGAAAACATGCCTCTGCCTTGCAGTTCTCACAGGACAGCTTCAGCTGCACCCCAAGGTGGGCAGGGGAAGCTGGGCAGGGCCAGCACTCTGGACATGGTTGTTTGACTTCCAGATGGGGCTTTCGGCACAGGGCAGGGCTTCTGCAGGCGCACACAGCAGGGAGCAGAATAGGACACAAGATGCTCCACAGAGTGTGGGATGATGCTGGGAGCACAGGGAGCAGGTGAGTTAGGTGGGTTTGGAGAGACAGTGACTTCAGGGAAGAGTAAGAGACAGGAGTGAGAGGGGAAGACTCAGTTTCTAAAATGAAGGTGCACAGGGGCAGGGAGGAGCAGGGTACAGGGCCCTTCTCCTGATGAAACAACCCCTGTATTCCCATCCCACTCATGTCCCATGCTGAACATATACAAACAAAATCCCTGAAATCCACGCAAGTCTAGAATTCTCCAATCTGTTTGCTTGAGCAGCAACTGTCACATAAAAGCAAACATCCAAAGCTATTAAATGTACAGTTACAGTTTCTTGCTCTGGCATCTGAGCTGGTGACTTTGCTCCAGTTCCTCCCAAAGCCGCGGACTGATGTTTTTTCCCTGTGTCAGGCACTCATGCCCCCACTGTCTGCACTTTCCACCCAGCCACATACTGTCTGTCTGACATCACATTACACTGCTAGAGAAATTATTTTGAGGTCATCACTAGACAAGACTTTTTCGAACTATTTCACACACTCTAGCTGGAAAGAAATCAAAAAAATGTTCCCCTCTATACAGTAGAGCTCTCCCATACCAGTGAAGATGAAAATCTTACTCTACACTTTTCAGGCTTATGGAAAGAAATTGACCCCCCCCCATCTAAATGAACTAAAATATAAAGATGTGTATATGAGGACCATTGGTGCAGCTATTCAGGTTTAACCAAAGAATGGTGATCAGCCCTGTTTCAACACAAATGAGAGCTCTGCTTCAGCACAGTCCTTGCCCCACACTCTGAACTGCTTATACCAGTGTGCAGTGGTTTGGAAGTGCTGATGCCACTGAAGTCAGACTTCCCCTCTTGAAAATGAAGAGAATTTGTAGAGTCAAAAAAATGACAATAGAATGAGCTGTAAGGGGAGCCTACGTGCATTTACACTTTTTTAATGCATTCAAACTACAAAAAAAGTAGCAGAAGCCATTGGTTCCCTGAAGAGCACAAGGGTTTCTGCTCCAGCCCCCCTGACCTCTGGGTGCCAGCTCCTTGTGTGCCCAGATCCCTCCATGGAATTGGCACCAGAGCCAAGGACGGCAGGACTGAGGGAGCTTCCTGGAGCTGGTGTCATCCAAATACTAAGGACATGCTAGAGGAATACGAACCAGCAGAAACTTGGTGCTCAATCTCTCTCCAATCCCTACCAACACAATTTTAAAATCCACTTTAGATCCTTCAGGACTAGATGTGGGACTGAAGTAAAAACCATCAAGCCCAAACCAGGCAGTTCTGGAAAGCCAAGTTCCAGAGCACGCTTGGACCTCGCACCTTGGTCTCTGGTAGTGACAGTAGGGTTTCCACTCAAATTTTCTTCCTTGCAATAGTGTTTTGTTGGTCTTTTCTGAATGGCATCCTCATTAGTTTTCAAAAGCAAGCGTCTCCATCTCAATCTCACACACTTGAGGAACTCCAAGGATGGCTGGGAAACCTCCTGCATGGCTGCTCCTGTCTGCTCCTGCACTGAGGACAGAGGCTTTGCTCCATCCAGCTCCTTCTCCAGGGACCCACAGCCCCCTCAAAATTCCACAATTAAATTCAAGCCCAGTTTCTGTGCCCAAAGACTACTGGGCTGACACATGAGCCTAGCCAGTGACCACTGCCTCCTGCACAGGGAGGGCTCAGCCCAAAACCTGAGAAGAACGGGTTCTGCCCCTGCCCCAAAGAACCAGCACAAGCTCCAGGAGCCACCCCAAGTCCTATTCTGGGAACAAGAACAGTACACTGAAGGGCCTCCCACTGGCCTTTTGCCAAGGATAAAATTCACCCTTCTGAACACAGGCCAAGATGATCTTAAGTGACTACTGACTTTTGTTGCCCAACTTAAGTCACCTTAAATGGGCCTATTTTTTAAAGTGTCAGTGCTCAGCACAACTTAGAATCGGACTCTTTAAGATGCCTAATACGACCGGTCCAGTCACTGCTTTAACAAGAAAGACCATTATTCCTCTCTTGTGTGACTTCTTCTAGTCTGGCCAGGCCTTTTATCTTTTTTCCTCTCCCCTCCCTTCTCCTTGTTCTTTTCTTTTTCAGCTTTTTATGAATTTCTGTCAGCTTTCCTCCCTCTTCCCCCCACCCCCCCCATCAAGGTCATGAAGCTCATTTCCATGTTGAACATTTACTCAGCAAGCCAGGTCCTTTCACAGGCTCTTACCACAAATATGCTTTCTGATAAAGTCTGGAGAAAAGAAACTGTAAAACCCAAACCAATGTCAGAAATAAATTAAAAAATCCCACCAGGGCAAAATGGGGCTGTGACAGGGCAGACTCTTTCAACAGAGAGAGCTAGCAGGTAAAGCACCCCATTTCACTGCAGTTCTGTGACTATTTTCTTGCTCTCATTTATAGTTTGTTTTTCTGAACATTTCTGTTTTGCTGTCAGTGCTGTGCCACCTATATGAGTGGGACTGTTAAATATAACCTCTTTTCATCCACAGTGAAACTCACTCTTATTCACAGGTCAGAATCCTCTCAAGCCCGTGGGCACCTACTCCTTCATGGCAGTGACCTGCAGCCTCAAACCTAGCATCATCATCTAAGGTCCAATGCTGCTTGGCCTCCATGGCCACTGAGAAATTATAGGGAAAAGTAACTTTGCTGGCTTTTGCCAGTTTGGTCATGATTTTACACCCAGGAGGACATCTAGCCCAAAACTTCCCAAAGGAAGAGAAGCCATCATCTCCTTGCTTGCTAAGTCAGTTTTGGGATAACCAGCATATAGTATCAAAAGGCTCCCAGCTTCCAAGAGCTCTAAGGGGTTCCCTGAGGACCACTGCCTGGAGAGAAGTGAGCTGATACCAGTTGTCTTCTTTCTCTTGAGACACCAGGGCTCTGCCTTCTCCTCACTCCAGAGTTGCTGCTTTAGGTTTCTTCATTTTGGTACTTTCCTTTTAGGAGCTCACAATGAAAAGCCAGAAATCTAGGGATTCCTCCTATGAGGAGAGAGCTAATTCCCCGCAATGCTGCCTGCCCTCCACAGCTCTCCCCTGATTTCTGCCTATGGCCCAGAAAGGCATCCCCCCTCACTGTTCTCAGGTGAGCAGCTCCCAGCCACTCCCCAGCCCACAGCCACTGCTAGCAGTGGCTGCTGTGGAGCACACACCTGGCTGTCCTGTTTCCATGGCATCTGACCTTCTCCCAGAGGCTGCAGAAATAAGGCCTTCCATAAACAAGTATTTATACCTAGGAAGGCCTCAAACCAGTGTCACAGCTCTCTAGGTTGTGCTGGCTCAGGTAGCTGGCTGTGAATACCTTGGTGTAGCATGTGGAACAGTCACCTCTACTGTAGAAACTGTGCAGAGCCACGGCCCTGCAGGGGAGCAGCACAGGCAACATCAGCAAGAGCAGGTACCTTGACAAGTGCTACGGTGGAGCTGTTACAGGGACAAATATTTGGGTCCACCAGCATCACCAGAACTAAACAGAAACAGAAAGTTACAAACCTTGCCAGACAGTCACAGACCTGAAAAAAAAAAAACCAAAACCAAAACAAAACAAAAAATACACTCTGAGTCCAGCTTTTGTCTGCTTGCAACTCTACCTTAGCAGCACAGCAATGGGGAATGCAGCACACTGGTGCCAGTGACATTGTCCTGAGTGTCAGCACACTCCAACAGAGCAGGGTAGAGTGCTGTGGGATGCTGTTGGCTGTCAGGCCCCTGCAGAGGTTGGGCACTGAGCTGGGTGTCACCACACTGTGCACAGGCTCCTGTGACCCTTCTGTCGCCCTGGCACGGCCCGTCTCGTCTCACTGAGTGCTGCTCGCCCTCCCTCCCTCCCAATGCGCACATGGCTTTAATGTTTTTATTACCTGTTTGACTCGCTGCCTTATTGCTTCTCCTCTTAATGGGGCTGTAACCGTGGAAACGAGGAATAAACGGCCACCAGAAAATGAGATGATTAAACAGGTCACCCTGGCAAAACAAACTCTGTGTTCATGCAGCCCAGGCCGTGTGTGCAGTTTCTGTCCAGGGAAATGCAGGTGGGAGAGGGTGGAAGGGCTGGACCAGGCTCCTGGAACGAGCACACCAGTGAGAGGTGCCTCCTCAGAGAAGTGTGTGGTCTCTGCCCAGGAGGAACGGTACCGTGAGCTTCCCAGCAAAGACACACAGAAAATGGCAAGGTTTGCTGACAGAAGATGGAAGACAGCGAGGACAAGACACATTCATGTAACTGGGGAAAAAATAGCAACTATGAAGAGTATAAATAGGCTGGACTGAAAACAGAACACACGTCTGAGACAAGCTGGTATCCTCTGGTGTCCCTGTCTCTGGCATTACCCATGCCTGCCTCGTGGCAGCTCCCAAGGGAGCATAGAGGCTCTTCTGCTTGCAGCTCTCCAGGTCCCTGGGGCACAGCTGCACCACACTTTATGTCCCTGCTGAATGGCCAAGCTGCACTGGTGCTGCCCTGGAAAAGGCACGGCACTATCCAGTTAAGCAGCACAAGCTTGGCTTTCCCAGAGCCACCTGCAGCCACTGTGCTCAGAGGTCCTCTTCTGAAGCCATGTGGCTGGGAGGAAAGGGACAGGACCATGAGAGCCAGGAGGAAATGACCACAGCCTGCGTTGGTGTCCAGGCCTGAGCAGGTCACCTCCACCACAGCCTTCTCATGCTGGGGAGCAACAGTTGGTCCACACCAGNGGTGTGTCTATGTGTTTCCAAGCCCCACTGGGTGCAAACATCTGAATGAGATCCCTCAGTCAAGCTGAGAGGTTCAGACCAAATGAGTTTCAGACCAGACTGTTGTTTGTCAAAAACAAAAATAAAAACCTAAAATATGCACACCGCAATCAAAAAAGCACAATCACAAACCAACATTTAAAGTAGTGAAGATCCTGCCAGAATCTCCATCCTGTTCCAACCTGTCCAAACTCAGACTCACTGGGTGCTGGCAGTCTGGGAAGCGCAGACTTACTCCACCAAGAGAAACAAATTCAGCAGAAGAAATTGGAACGGCAAAGTTTGGCAAGGTAGAGATGTGAGACAACTGCTTCGAGTACACAGGCGAGTGGTTGTGCTTTCCTTGAAAAAAAACAGCAGGTGGTTTATGAAAAGGGTCCTATTCTTTAGGGTAATTTGAGCCATATTTCATTGTTTGATAGAAAAATCCTAATATTCATGACCTCCTTTAACTGGAAGAAGTCTGCTCATCTGAATATCAGCCCACATATAGATGGGAAAATGAAAAATAGGGTAAGACAATGGAAGAGGGGGGAAGGAAAGGGAAAGCAAGACAGAATCAAAGACAGAATGGAAGTCCAGGAGAGTGACAAAGAGTGACAGGTCTGTTGGGAATATGGAAAGGAAGGGGGACATAAAGGAAAGCTATTTAGTAAGAAAAGTTAAATAGTGCAGTATAAAAAAAGGCTGAGAAAAGCAGAGTGAGTGACAGAAAACACAGCAAGAGCAGCGAAGGAGCTTTCCTCTGAAGTTTCCAAGTGTATGGATCAACTTTGTAGAACTGCGATTCTTGCCCTACTGAGTTTAAGTTAAAAATATTCATATGCAATTGAGATGAAGAATCAGACAGACCCCCTTTCCCCAGCCTCTGTTCCCTCACCCCCTTCCAATCCAGTCCTCCTCTGCTAACATCTGCTGCCTGCCTTCGGGACATGCAGATGGTAATTACTCCAGGAGCAGCTTCCTCTCCTTTCTGTGCTTGCAGAGGGCCACTTGGAAGAGAGCTTCAAGACAGAAGATAGACAGGCCACAGAAAGATACCACACACACCTTCACATGACATGGCCAGGAGAAGGGCATGCTCATCGAGCCAGGGCCGTGTCCAGAGAACTTGACAGCACAGGGGTGGGAGGTGGGTGGGTGAAAAGATGAAGACATTTGTCTACACCACACACCAACAAAACATCCACCTGGCCCAAAGATGGGGGGGCTTTGGGAGAAGCTGGCTTGACATGTGGAACTCCTCCATACAGGGGAAGGGGTGCTGGAGGAGAGGTGTGTTGGGGAAGCACAGGCAGCAGGAGGAGGAGAAGGAGGGGGAGGAGGAGGGCTGCCCTGGGCGAGGCAGCTCAGGGAGTGGATTCATACAGGCATGGAGCTGGCAAACATCAGGCAGAGAGGTGGAGCTGCTTTAATGAGAAGATGCTTCTATGACTCAGGCCTCAAAGGGATTGGTACTTTATTATTTTATTTTTCCATAATAAATTATGCCTTGGGATGCCAAGTCCTGCCGGGTTTTTCTGGAAATACCAGACAAAAGCTGGTGTTGCTACCTGGCTTTGACAGGCAGTTTCCCATGTATGGAAGCTGAAAGTTCCTGGTTCTTCCTCTGCTCTGCCCTGGCCCATCCAGTTTTGGAAGCAGGGCTGACACCACTGCACCATTCCAACAGAATAACCCTTAGCGAGAGCTCTTCACCTCCCAGCCCAGGTCCTGGGGAGGCCCCCTTGCAGGTCCATGACAACCCATCCTGGACCCACAGCTGCTGAGATGCCAAAGGTGCCTTAGGGCAGGCGGGCACGGGAGCGGGCTCAGCTCTCCCACACCCCAGGCACCCCACCCCGGCTGGAGGGAGGAGCGCTCCTGCCCGACCCCCGCAGCCATCCATGGACAGCAGCCAGGCCTCATTCACTTATCTCCATCCCTGAGCACCCAGCCCTGGCTCTGGGCTGCACAAGGGAGTATGATTATGCTGACTTTATAGATTAGGAGTCATTCATCCTACACCAAATCCTCAGACTCTGCCATGTCTCACAGACCTGTTCTGGAGCTCTTTGTTAGACTTAGGCTGAACTTGGCCCTAGTTCAGCTCAGAAACTCGTGTTACAAAAAATCCCTGTACAGCTGCCTGTCTGAGGCTGTGGACCAAGCTGACGCCAAGGCCACAGTTTGCCCCAGTAGCAGAACAGTGGGGGTTTCACTGCAGAGCTGTGGGAGCACAGAGACACCTGATGCACAGGACAGAGACCATACTCCTCTTCTCTTGCTGCCAAGAAAGATTTGCTCATGGCAACGATGATGCAAGTGCACAGAACCAGAGTGTTCATCATGGCAATGTCTTGAGAGAGCAATCTGGGGAACATGAAGTTCGGCACACCACCAACACGTGAGTGTCCAGGAGCGTGGAGGCGGGTGAGTGTCTGGGGCAGACATGCATGTTCAGGACAGGGTGATGGGGATGTAGGTGTTGGGTGTGAGGAACATCTTCAGAAATGTGCCACCAGAGCCTGGTGTTTTTACTGATTTCACAAGAGAGGCTCTGCTAAAATGCCACCTCTCCAAAGCAAAACATGAGCATGTTGGTGAATCATCATTTCACACCCCAAAACCAGGAATGGGTGGCAAAGCTCCCTAGTGAGGCACCAAATCCTCAGGGGATTGTCATAAAATGCACCCAGTGACCTTAGTCTTCCCATCCTTTTCCCTTGTATCTCCTGTTCTCCACCCTTTGCTTTCTCTTGCCAACCTACATGGGTTGTTTAGCTTTTATTCCGAGCATGAAACTGCCTTAGGACTGGAAGCTTTAAGCAGTTTCCCAGCCTCCAGAAATTTTCTGGTTTTGTTTCTCCATAGCAGAGCAAACAATTGCTTTGGTACCTAGCCACCACACCTAACTCCCAAATGCAACGAGAACTTGGAATTCTTTGGGAAACTTACACAAGAACATATTTACATGAGTGAAATGCATGCATTTTGTTCACTGTAACTATTTCTCACTGAAGGGACTTGACAAACTTTTATTTTCTGGAATCACCACATGAAGAAAGATGGAAAGCCCCTTGAGAAAGAGATGAAGACTGGTGCCAGGTTAACACACTGGAAAGAGGTGTTGACAGCTGGGATCAGCCTCTGAGAGCTCTATGGATGGGCAACAAGGGGCTCCACAGTCTGGGTGAGGGAAAAGCATCACCATCCCTCTCCAAAACACACTCTGCTCTGCAGATAAAGCCTGTGCTTACAATGGAATAGCAGTCTAGACCCTCACCTGTGATCAGCACTACTGCCTGTCCCAATCAACAGCTCCTGCCAGGGACCAGAAGCCCATCCACAAGAGCTGAACAAAGCAGCAGAATCCTCAGGGTACCAATCCCAGCTGCAGCCTTGCTCTGTGACCACCTGTCTGCCCAAAGATGGGCCCTATCCGGAGAAGCTTTGCATAGCCTCTGGGCTTTGCCCATCCAGGGACTGCTCTGTTACCCTGCCTCTGGCAGCACCACGGTGGCCTGGCCCAGTATTTTACCCCCCTGTGCCCTTCCAGCACATGAGCACTGTGCACCTTCTACATCCTCCAGCCAGTCCTGTCTGCTATTCCAGTTTGTAGGTCACTGGTCAAGCAGAAATGAGGATTAGAAACCTGCAAGTTTTTTTTTGTCACCAATTTCTGCCTCCATCTCCCCCGCGAGCCCTTAGAGAGGAAACAGGGAGCAACAAGGTCCTGGTCCAAGGGGCTCTCCATCCTGGAAATGGATTTTACCTGTCTCTAAAAGCTGCCTCCATCTCTCACCCCCCATAGCTTTCTCCCTAGGGAAATCAGCCTAAAAGGGGCTAATGGAACAATGTCCCTCTCTCTCCCCCCTCTCATTTTCTCTCTTTTTTTTATTAGCATTTGTGGAATTTATTCCCAAACTCTCCTAATCTTTCGTACACAACCATTTGATTTGCATAACCCAGCCCCCTCTCATAAAAACTGGCTGCTAGTTTAATTAAAAAATGTAAATTTGCTGTCATCTCGGGGCCTAGTGAATTAGGACGACATCGGCATTTTTTATTGCTGAAGACGTCCAAATTGATCCAGTCCGCATTGAACCGGAGGGGAGGAGACGGTGCCGCGTGGGACTTTTGGCTGGAGGTTCTGCCCCTCCCCTGCTTCCAGCCAAGCCTCCTCTGCCCCCTCTTTGCTTTGCAAAGTGCAGCTGAGGACGAGGACGTTGCTTCTCCCAAACCTCAGCTGGATCGGCAAGCACAGCCTCTGCAATGTCAGCACTTCTGGGAGCTGAGCCCTGGGTGGCACCTGAGCTCTCCAAACTTTGGGAACGGCTGCATCTTCAAACCCTGGGAGGGAGGGAAGGAGCCCAGGTGGAGATGGGAGATGCAGCACAGGCAATGGTTATCTTCACCTACTACAGGACTTTTCACTACTTTCCACTTTCAACCAGTTTTTCAGAGGGCGCCTAAACTGTAGGCTGCACAGCAGCCATGGGGTACAATTTGATGTCAGAGGGAGAGTCAAAGTGGCCACAAAGGCTCTCGCTGTGAGGAGAGCCTTGTCAAGTGCAAGAAGTGGGCCAGAAAAGGCTGTGTAGGCAAAGCCCTGAGATAAATTCCAAGCTCAGATAGCACTTTCCAATCACAGGAAAGAGGACTCTGGGTAGAAGCATAAACAGTTCAGGAAAACAGAAACTGATGATACAGAAACTACGCATCAAATATCTGATCCCCTCCAGTTGAGGTATCTGTACCATTCCCAGCCAGTTTCAGTACAAGTTGCCTCTTCCCCTGTGGGACTTTGTGTCTCAGAGTGGAACGGTGCACACACCAGCAGACCCCACTCTGTCAGTGGCAGAACTGATTTAGAAGGACTCATAAGACCCAGCAGAGAGAGTACAGGTGAGGAAACAGGAGTTTATCTCAGAGGTCAACTTTCTGGTCTTTCTGTGAGTTACCTCTCTATAGTGCCAAAGCAGCAGAAACACTCCTATAGACTTCAAGCAGCTTTGAAGCACGTTCTCCAAGTAATAGCTGGGCGCTGCTTAGTCCATGATGGGAAAGTTAATACCTGCCCTTCTCCCAAGGAACAATCTTCACTGGGTAGGTTTAAGCCTACCATTTGAATGCTTTCCACTCAACAAGTATCTCATAAAACTACTGGAAAGGGACATGAACACCCAAACCAACTGCCTGGGAACCTTTTGTAGAGCATGAGCTCAGGAATGACACCAATCTTGATTGAGCCAATGCCTCCCAAAAAATCTGGTCACAAAAGGAAAAAAGAAAGTTGTCACCGGCCCAAAGAAGGTGTTTCTATCCACTGTGTGTTTCAAACAACAGCAGTGATTTGACAAAGACACAAAATGACCCTTTGAGTGGGAAACTGGGTACTCCTCCACTCATTTACCACAGGCATCTTGGTCCTCATTCTGAGGTCAGTTCCTGTATTCTCATACCAAGGGTAACTAGGCTGGGGAACAGTTTCCCAAAGGAAGTGACAAGTACCCAGTCCGTCAAGGTATTTAAAACCAGACTTGCAGAAAGTCACATTGTAAGGAATATCTTGCCACATTCCTGCACAGATGGACTCAGTCCACAAATTCTTTTCAGCCCTTAACCATTACTAACATTTCTGGCCCTAGAAGGTCCATGCAAGGACTGACTGAGCTGAGAAAGCCCTCAGCAAGAGCAGACTGTCAGACCCCACATACCAAGTCTCTCTGGGAAAGAAACCCCTCTGGACTTGCCTCTGCCAGCTGGCAGCTTGTATGAGCAGCCCTTGGGCACTGCCTCTGGAGAGTCACTGCCTGAGGGCTTGGAGAGAATTCAAGAGGCAGCGACTGAGGGAGATAAGCTGGCCCAAGTAGATAAGGGTTAGAGGTGCTGATTATGGGGCAGGTCTTTGCCCCAAGATCACGACAAGACGGGTTCACCCACACACAGACCATAATGCTGACTTAAAGAGATCTCTCCAGTCCTCATTTCCATGACTTACTGCAGCCCCGGGTTCCCACACTGGAGACCAAAACCCACGTGTTACCTGGGCGCAGCGGTGGCAAGGCTGAGCACCCACAACACTTCCAAGGGAAAGGAGGGTCCCTTTTTTGGGGGGGCAAGGGGAAGCGCCGGCTGAGCAGCCCCTACTCGGGGGGAACCCTGCGGGGTAGCGGGCAGGGCTCCAGCCGGCAGAGGGCACTGCAGGGTCGGGGCACAGCCCTGCCCGCCTGGGGCACCCCGGCCCGAGACGGCCGGGCAGCTGCCACAGCTCCTCGAGATGGAGATCGGGGTAAGTCACTCTTTATTGCTCCTTAAAGCATTTGCCCTCCCGCAGTTTCACCACATCCTTAACTCCTGGGCTGCCCACGCAGCATCCTAGCTTCTTGATCTAGACGGGAGGCAGCCACACACCCACGGCTGGACCCAAGCAGAGCCGGCACATCGTGCTCGCAGGTGGAAGTGGCTCTGGAGCCACTCGGTTCCTGATGTCAATGGTAGAAATAAGTAAATTAATGGAATAAACGACAACAAAATTATCCTCTCACTCACAATATCAGAGTACATAGTTCAGGCCCAGTCAATCATCAACCAGTTTATTACCATCTTACTCCTTATTAAAAAAAAAAAAAAAAAAAAAAAACAACAAAAAAAAAACAACACACACACACATACACTCTGGCAGTAATTACCTGGACCATGGCACTTCGCCAGCACAGGCCTGTTTGCCTCATTGCTGCCATTTGGTTTTGAAATGGCAAAGAATGCTTTACACCATTTTGGAGGAGCAGGTATAGTTGTGTTAGCCAGTATGGGGCCATGGTGGTGGTACCAAAGAGGGAGGTAACATCACCCAAGGGATTTATTCCTACTAAACTCTGAATCTGCACATTTTGTCAAATCTAAATGAGATTTTGATCCAGATGGTCCAAGGATTGGAAAACTCACCAACACCTTGAGCGCCATAGGCTCGTGGTTGCAATCACACTCCAGCCTGACAGAGATCTGTCCATCATACTCCCAGCAGGGCCACCAGCTCAACCCAGCACCAGGCCAGAACCTACCCTCCATCCTGATACCTGATCAAAAACCAGTGGACAAGCCACAAAAAGCTACAATCAAAAACACACCCAACCCCAATACTAGGGCCTGTAATCTAAAACCAAAACATTGCCCCAGCCTGGCCACCTTTCCTCCTCCCTGCATGATGTGAAGGGGTGGGGGAGGTCTCATACACCTCACATGGAAGGACAAAAACAAACCCATCCCAGATATGCCCAGGATGAAAAAAAAAAAAAAAAACAAACCCCAAAAAACAACTCATTAAATGTAATAAGCAGCCTCTTCATCTGACACTGCCTTGTCCCAAATAAATTAAATTCCTTTTCATTTAGGCAGTACAGGAACCTGACAAGCAACCTTTACCACCGACACGCCAGAACTCAGGAGGGGGAAAAATGAAAGAGAAAACAACCCACACAACTTACAACAAATACAAAGGCAGAATCATTTCAAAACCCCCATAAACTTCCCCTCCGCATCCTCTCACGGCCAGCCCGCTCCCCGCCCCGCTGCCCCGGCCGGCGGGGGCCGCGCTGCCGGGAAGGGCCGGCGGAGGGATCAGAGAGCCCCCGGCTCATCTCGGCGGGGCCGAAGCGGCGGCGGGCGCGGGAGCAACTTCCGTAAAACAAGTGAAAGAAGCAAAGTGAAAGAGGCGGCAAGCCCCCCGCCGCACCGCACCGCCCGGCCCGCAGCTCTGCACCGCGCACCCGCCAACAAAAGTTTCGGTGCGGCGGCAGCCCCGCGTCCGAGAGACTGCGCCGCCCGCAGCGCCGGCCCGGGGACCGCGGAGCGGCGGAGCCGCGGAGGAACGGACAGCGCTCCGCTTCGCAGCGCCCGGCGCGGGGGCACCGGCACCAGCGGCCGCCCGACTGGGGGCTCCGCCGAGANGCACGGCGGGAAAGGAGCGCTGGGCTGCCCCGCACGCATGGCCGTCCGCCGGGAGCAGCCTGGCCGCGGTGCCCCGCTGCCATCGCTGCCGGCCGTCGCCGCCACCCGCTCCGCGGCCACGGCGCTGGCTCCTCCGGAAGCCCCGGAGCGGCGGGGACGGAGCCGCTGGCGCGGAGCGAACCGCGAGGGGATTCGGGGGGGGGGGGTGCGTACGGGCCCGGACGANCACCGCCCGGCCCGCAGCTCTGCACCGCGCACCCGCCAACAAAAGTTTCGGTGCGGCGGCAGCCCCGCGTCCGAGAGACTGCGCCGCCCGCAGCGCCGGCCCGGGGACCGCGGAGCGGCGGAGCCGCGGAGGAACGGACAGCGCTCCGCTTCGCAGCGCCCGGCGCGGGGGCACCGGCACCAGCGGCCGCCCGACTGGGGGCTCCGCCGAGAGGCGGGCGAGGGGCTGGGGGCAGGAAAAGGACAATTGTGCTGTACTTACCATAGTCGGAGAGACGAAAGCCGAATTCACTTAAATAATCAACTTTCATAATACTTAATTAATACCTAATTGCAGCTGATTGCTCCCGAATAACAAGTTGTTTAAAGCACTGATGTCATTGCCGTGCCGGTCCTCCCCGAGTCACTTTGGCAGCGGGGCCGGGGGCGGGCGCGCCG